>CALYDF020001942.1:0-25028 GCA_944474145.2 Dicrocoelium dendriticum
GATACCAGAATCCGTTTAGAGAAATTATGCCACGCGGCAGACCGCAGTACACTTCTAATTTGGCAAACTGACGGAGAATGTCACTATTACCAGTTCGAGGTTGTAGTCATACGCTAACGATAATCCAAAGTCAGACCGCTTGTGCTAGTGGGCAAGGTATCTGAACCCTAAAAGAGTATTATTCTCAACGCAGTTTTGCGAAACGCGGATTTTCAATGCAAGCGATTCGGTAGAATGGGAAAATTATATATGAATTTGAAGATGATGTTATGGATTTCACTTATCCAACCACCTACATTGATTTTGCTAATGGGGCTAACACATAAGCTGACTACTTCAATAAGAGGATCCGAGAGGTTGAAGATTAACTGCTGGTCACCACAGGAAGATAAAATGTTGCTTTTGAATTTCAGCGCAACTATCTCGAATAGTCTTAGCATGTTCTGTGAAGTCTGTTATTAGTCAGAGGTTTCAATGAGTTCCTTAGCATACTCAAAATACGTAGTCGATCAACGGGCCGTAAGCCCAAACCGCTAAACTTTCGTTTTTACCTTATTGGATGTCATCTATAGCAGAGTTGGCAAGGGAGTGAGAAGCAGAGTAGGCCTATCTCATTCTATTTTTGATACCGAAGTGTTGTAGATGATGACTCTACAGGTACTTGAGATTCTAGGTTTAGGTATAGGCTAATTGGAAAATATTGATAAACTTTACAAGTTATCAGCTATTAACTTCAGATAGCGTCTTTGTTGACTGAATCGTTTGCTAGTGATATTAGGCTGACAGAATTGCGTATACTGCTGTATGGATGGAATGCTTTTAAAAATGTGATTAATGTGGTAGCAAGTTAATTTATGCTCTGCTTGCCTTCAAATTAAATGTACCTGTCTTAATCTATGTAAAATTAAAAAGCTAGCATATTGCACATGATATATAGTAGACTGATGCAACAATAATTTACGCAGTTTGTTTGGCTACTTATTTTATGAAGGAGGGATAGTTGTTACGTTCGCAGTCAATGACGCGAATTCCGTGTTTCAGCTCTCTTGAAAGAGGGAGCATAATTCATAGAGGAGTGATAAGTCTCTAAATTTAGAAATGCAAGATTGTGCTCGTGCACGCCAGGAAATATGTGGCAATTCAAGCGACGAGCCCGAAATAATGCTTTGCCTCTGATGGCTATGTATTGCTATTCCATCAGAGAGCAATGCCAATTAGGGATGTAAAAATAGCTAGCACTGGTGGCTGGTTGAACTGCTGTACAAAATAGTTTAGCCATATCAAAAACCGAGGCGAAAAATTGGGGATCATCACTGATGTTTTTATATGACATTTCGCTTGCAGCTGGCATTCGACTGTCCTTAGATGGAATCAGCATGAAGGGTTTAAAGAGCTAGTTCAGAGCATATTTTATTTCATATCCACGACACTGCGTCCCCCACGCTTCATGCTAAACCATAAGAAGTTTTCTAAGCTAAACATTTTCTCTGTGCAATTAATTGTAGTCAAATACATGGGAGATTTTGGGTGAGGTCCCAGGAGTTAGCAAGAGTATACGGAATTGCGGAGGTTCATTTTGCGACTAGTAAAACAGCAGACGCCTTTGTCTGGATATAGTTAACATTTCGCCCCTGTATGCAACTCCATGTCTACCTGGCAGCATAGTTTACAACAGATGCTAAGGATCATCTCTCCGCTTCACCTGTGAAGTTGAGATTGATAACCGTCTGCTTTTTGTGGCAGTACAACTGACGAGGCGAGAAGATGGCACCATACAGCACTTTCAAATTTCGTTTATTTTGGCACGTTACCAGTCGATATGTTGTCCGTTTGCAATTGGACAGAGGACACGAAATTTTACCATATTGCAATATTCGTCGTCTAATTGTTTCATTTAAGTTACTACAAAAAACCCAATACTTCAAATAGAAGATGAGCTCACTCTCTGTGTTAACACTCATTATAGCATGCTGGGTTAATTTGGCTTAATCAGAAATAGTTTGCAAATCTCACTTACATGCATCTTGATGGGGGCATCGCCAAGCATTTAATATCTACCAATTTGCAATAACAGATGGCGGTATAATGCTCAATCAATCACGAGCAACTTAATGAGCTCAGTCGGTCCAGTTGTTACTACTACGAACTGATTCTTACTCCTTTGTTCAAATAAGCAAGTAGAATTGCTATATCAGCTCGATTCATTTGGCGACCTTTGGCTTACCGAGCACCTTTCAGTGTCGCCGGCTTTAGGCTGGTTAAATGTGACCAGCCACACAATTAGGGGACATTGGCTGACAAAATCAGCGCTCGCAATGCTGAGTATTCCAAGCGTCCTCAGTCACAGCTGGAACCGCTAGTAAACACCACTTAGCTGCATAGAGCATGTGAATTAACTGATGTCGCATTTATGATGCTTCTTCACCGCAGTTGGGCTAAACCAACTTACACTTAAACTAGGTCTTTTTAGTGTGGATAAAATTCATTACATTTTATTTCTTTTTTACTGCTTACTTGATAATCTTCTCCTAACTTACACACGTCGCTCATGCAAATTGTGGTAAACTTGCGTAATGTTATCATGTAGTATTTTTTAAACAACTTTCGGACATTCTGTACTTATCGCATGTTCACATTTAACCAATTTCTTTCATACGCTCATTTAGCGAGTATTTATGTCATCATATGCGTTTACTTTATTAGATATCGGCATTTCGAATGATTGGCTGTTGTTTGACATCCCAGCTGTTGCTGCGCTTGATGTGCATGTTGACAAGGTGCCTACCTGTCTATTACCCACTATCTCGTCCATCTGGCTCTAGGAGATAGCTGGTCGTTGCTGGAGGGGACGGGGTGCACGGTCCTTGGGGCAGTGCTAGGCTCAAAGAGTGCTTCCATGCACTCAGAATGGAGTGGACTACGGTCCAGCCACCGTCTTGAGTGAACTTGATTCCCCAAATACAGCGTGCTTGTGTTTGCCTGTGAAGGAGTGTGGGCCGGCTCCGTTAATGAAACGTAGCTCCCATCCACATGCCTCCCGGTCTTATTCCGTTCGGTTTACACTGGATATGGGATGTGTGTGGATGGAGCTGTGGGTGGTGCAGCGCAGGCCATCCACGGTCCCTCTGTATGCGCAGGCGTCATGTGGCTGGCCGTAGTGACAGGCAAATCAGAAACCGGATGCCGCCAACCAATTGGATGTTTCTCACAATATCTACAAATCAAACAGCTCAACCAGCGAACAAGCCCTAATCTAGGGGGTAGGAACTGGATTGAAAAAGTTGATCTGGTCTGCTCCAGTGCTGCTCACTACCATATTCATTCTTCTTCTTTATTGTAGCTTCATAATCGGGTGACAGACAGAATGAAGAGGAAAGCGCAAGTCAGGCAGCTCATAGGGCATGTACATCCGGCCATACTATACGACATTAACTGAGTTGTATTCTGTGAAAACTACTAGCCATTTTACAAGTATGCCTTAAGAAGAAGGGGGCAACACCCTGCGTAACCAGTAGATCCCGTTTGATCTCATGTCAACGGTCCTTCGACGCTTTAAATGTGAGTCAGCGACTGATGTATCAGCACTCAAATGTCTCATTTAATCCTTCTTGGAAAGTTCTCATTATCCGGCGAACTAATAAGTTCCGTCTAAGGATGCCCAGTCGATTCAAGAGATGCCAGGTCTCAGTATTCGTTCTGAATTTAGTAACCCATATCAGATGGAACTCAACTTGAAAAAGGTAACAAAGTACTCTTGTTAAAAATGTTGCTACTTAATGACTTTTTAAACTGGCATCTTCTTTAGTGCAATGAAATTAACAGTTTAAAGAGATGACTTTTCATAAGGAAGAGATGCAATTTTACCACAGGTTTATTTATCCCATAAGCACTCACAGGTGATCTGGAGAGTCATTTCCATTCTCCGCTGACCTTCATTCGTGCAGACACTCTTAGCCTGATCAGAATTTATTTTCTGCAGCGCAAGTTTTAAAATGCATTTCCCGCGATGTATGCGTTTTAATCCGAGGTGTTCTGCACTAACCATGGACTCAAAATTCAAGTAGTACATAACGCGATACTTCTTTCTTTAAAGTACACCACAGCTGGCCAAAAATGCGGTACACGTCTTAATGGTTCTATTCACCATTGCTGACCGCAGTTGTGGGGGAATCTTAAGTCCGTTTAGCCGATGACGCAGTCTCAATGGTTCTAACGCAAAACAGGGCTATCGGATTATAGTGGATGGAAGCTGAGTCCCGAATCGCAATATACAACAGTTCAGTGTGTTGTTTTATGTCCGCGTCAATTCCCAAGCTCAGATGTTGCCATTGTAAAAATTTCGTTATCAAGCCGATGTTGCAAAACCTTCCAAGTACGCATACTACGATTAATGATTTTGCACTGTGCTTCAAATTCATTTGCCTGATTCTATGGTAATAATCTAGTACGCTGCGATCGGTCATCCGTCATGAGATAACTTGGCGCAAGATCTCAACACTATCGCTAACGTTGTTCTGGTCAGAGAGGCTAGAAGCATGGCATTTCTTATTCAAGTTATGTGACAGATCGAGTTGAAGGATGTAGATGGTTATGTTTTGTATTCAAGTTTCATAGTTGTGACACCTGAGTTAATGCATAGGCAGGAAAAACTACATTATACTAGGGGTCCAAAGTTGCTTTGAAATGATCTGATTTAAGCACAGCTGTTGAGAACTGAATTCATAAAAGGTAAAGAAAATCTTCCTGGGGAGTTGTTCAACAGTCCGCATTAGTTGAAGCAAGATAAGCTAGAGAAATTTGTAAGCAAAATGTAGCTTGAAAACCATCTTCTTTTTTGTAAAATAAAACCTTATTTTGACATTTATCTAATCAGAGTGGTAAATATCTATTTGTCTCGGCTCACAGACATTTACTTTAACTTGATTTAACACCTGAACTGTGCAGGTGCAGCATGTTAATAACCTGATTACTAAGTAGGAGCTACGCCATGTTTAGAACCTTCGGTGTTATATGGTTAGTTAGTAAATATTACTTTGTGTTTCAGCACTACCATTGTTCACCCATATTTTCCTAGTGCAAACAGAAAGCCGCCGAATGACCTCAATTTATTCTGTGTAGCTTGAGCGATCGAACTGAGCTCAATGAATTACCCTTTGAGCTATTATCGCTGAAATTACTTTGCTAACACCATGCAGGATATTTATTTTGCTGTCGGAGGATCAAAACTTGTCCGTTACATTCTGTCGAGTTTGCAATTTCACTAGGATAGGAATGGCCGTTATCCTGGCACATAAGACGAATCCAAAATCCCCGTTTGTGGCGAAGTATTTATTCTGCACTATGTTCCGAACAACAGTCAGGAGGTCATCTTTTATTGTTACGTGGCTACTGTTTGGACACGAATTTGCCCTGCGGTTTCACCCCTACAAAATGCGATGATTTAACGGACAAATCAGATGATGATTCCGTTCCATCCCGTCTCCCAGTGTAATCAAGACCAATCCAGTCGATAAGCTCGTTGCTACGACGCCTAACTAATTTCGGACAAATCAGCTCAATTTCTTCAAAACAAGCTTGACCATAAAATCAAAACTTCAATCCTGTTTACCTACTACAAACGGAAGTTCGAAATCAGTACAATGCATTGCAAAAGGGCAATTCCTCCGCACTTGCTCTGTTATGTGCTGATAGTGGTGAGAAGTTACGGTAGCTCATGTTTTGGGCATGATTCGAAACCCATTATCCACTCGTTCTTGCAGAGCAGACCCACAGGATCTTCCTGTAGCATCACGGCATATCTCAGCCTATACATACCCTTATATGACGATCCAAATGTCCTAACTTAGGCTCAAGGAAGAAGAATATGTAGCTAACTTCCGGCAAGGGCTCTTGCGCCTTCATACACAATGTATAAGTATCAACACAAAATCATTGCTTGCTGAAGAAGTGACGGCATCCCATCAGCGCAAAATCCGATTCCAACAAATATTTACTTAACACTTCACTTCTGTTGCCTAAAAGCTTCTGGAAAAATTAATGCATGAACTGGTGCAGTCCCAAACTCGCTCGGATGACTCTCCTCAGTTCACTTATGGTACTCTACTCTAGATGTAGTAGCAAGCCTCGCACGTTCTTCACTGTAATCAGTTGACAACAGAAACAGATCGATATCTGGGGTTTTTATTGATTATTAAGAGGCATGCTGTTGCATGGACCTCCAAAATTCATTTACTAAGTGATTATTTGGCTGCACACACTCAAATTAAACTTACTGGAAAATGCCCTTCCCACCAATCACATACTCTTGCTTTCCTAAGGGAGAAATTCCGTTGTCTTGCAACACTTTTATATACATCATCTCAATAATATTTTCAGTAAAATCTACCCTAAAAAATATACTAACGACGTCCTCCTGGGTATCAATCACTCCGAAATGTCAATTGCTGTCTCTGGCTGCAAGATCATCTGAACGATCTCACTCGTTATTTGTCGTTTAATGCATCCGAGTGTCATGATGTTTCTTTCGCTACACAGATAAAATATGGACGAGCAGCTTCGTACACACGACTCCAAGCTGCTTATTGCCGGTGATGGATTTCACTCCGTCATAACAGTAAAGAAGGTATGAATAGTACTGGAAGTTCTGCCGGGTGAACAACTGAGAAATCATGAGTATACGGAAGACATAGCCCTGCTTGGGTTTGACCCAGGGGTTGGATATGAAAACTGATTAAATTGAACTAAAACACTGCAATCCTCGGTAGGAGATTTACACCTTTAAAGTGAAAACTGTTGTTTAGGCACTGGTCTGATCAGCCAACTGGGCTGGCTTTCTTATAAAATGGGAACTTCAGTGGTCATCCAAAGGGTATTAAACAACGAAAACATAGTTGGGATTTATTAAACCGTGAAACTGTCCGTTTGACTCTGGTGCATTGGAAGAACTCACTTCCCGCAGCTAGGACGAAAAACTGCATACCCAAAATGAGCTTCTAGGATTGTGCACACCTATACATAGGTCAAACCGCTAGAGAACTTCGCACGTGTTTGGAAGATCACAGGAGACGCATGTCACGGCCACCGAGGAGGGCGCTTGCACATAAGACGCTATTGAGAGTTCCGACAAAGGAGATGCACACGTTAACACAGGATAGGAAATCGACTTAAATAATGTCGAAATCTTTAGATTTTGCGATTCACACCACTACTGAGTCGTTCGAATTTGCCAAGGCCAACAGTTTCGTAAAGAGAGTGGATAGAGTGGAGTTATTGAATGCATGGCGGACTGTCATATCCCGACGATGGCGGAGGGAGCTGGGGCAGTGTGCGATAATCAAGCCGCCCCAACGGAAGAGACTTAAGTGCGGTGACCTCGTACATTAAAATATTTCGGCAGTTACCATCTCTAATGTGCTACATAATATAACATCTCGACCTGTAACATGATTGACATCAAGTTTGCATCTCGCTACCCGGGATTATTGCCCCTCCTTGATATAAAAACAGTGCCAATCACTCGCTCTTTCACTTGGTCTGACGTAGCTTTCTTGTCGACAAGAAAGCAACATCCACAAAATACAGCATGGAGTAATTTGAGTTGTTTCGAAATATTTTCACCAAAATTATACCTTCCTTTGGGTTCCCAAGATTGCGATAATTTGTAGGAAAACGGGGTATAAAAGAGCCAATAAAAACAGATGGCAATCTACTAAAATCCATTCTACTAGGTAAAGAGAATTTATAAAACCTGGGGGGAAACAAGCAAAACGGATGTAATAAACGGCGTGACCCCAATATAGAGTATGGCGTGCTTGCCTCATTAATGCGTATAGTCCTCATGGCAATCGTGATGCAAATGGGCTGCAGTAATCTGCATTATGTAGGCCGCTTAGTCAGTACGTTCCCATCCTATGCGGTAGCGTACAGATCAGCAAATACGAACTGATGTTATCTTACTAGCTCGCGTCATATTTGGTGTAGTATCGCTAGACAACTAGTACTGAGGCCAATTACGCTTCACATCATATTTCCGGGCTTAAACACAAGCGCCCACCTCTTAATCCGCATCTCAGATATAAGTTGCGCAAGCCTCATTTGTCACATACTCGCAAGCGTCTCAGAGCATTTTGACACAACAGGCCCCGATCATTCGTATTCATGCATCTGTGATTGTCGTGATAACCGGACACACCGATATGGTCTAGTTGTATGCTCCTTTCATGCACGAGTTTTGGTAGGTTGCTATTATCCATAGGCTGCATAAACTGTGGACTCAAATTTAATGCCAAACACGTCATGAGAGCGCTAATGAGGAGTCGCATTGTCGTGTTCGCAGCCCGTCCCACTGGTGCAGTGAGCAAAGCATGCATACACGTACAAGGCAGTTCACTGATGCTAACTGAAAACTCTACCCAGTCGAATCACGTTAGTATGGAGGACCTAGTGCCCGTTACATACGTGGAACTACTGCGTGGATTAACAGCAAAACATAGAAGACGAAGCCTCCCGGAAAAAGGAAGATTTAGAACAAGCTGGAATGTATGTCTTAATTCTTCGTGCCATTCAAAGGGTGCCGGAATGACTGTATCAATTCTATTCTCGCTTCTGTATCACCTCACCGAAAGATCTCGGAATTAGTTGCAATATTTAAAGGCAGCGCTTCTGTTCATCCTTGAATATGCATATATCGTCTGCTGTTCCTTGAAACTAGCTTTCAAACGATGTATCTGGTACGATAGACTTTAAGTATACAGTTGCTTAAATTCATCTTTCCAGTCCTCTTAAAATATGACGA
The DNA here is from genome assembly GCA_944474145.2 of Dicrocoelium dendriticum. Classification (NCBI taxonomy): domain Eukaryota; kingdom Metazoa; phylum Platyhelminthes; class Trematoda; order Plagiorchiida; family Dicrocoeliidae; genus Dicrocoelium; species Dicrocoelium dendriticum. The sequence goes on from CALYDF020001942.1 coordinate 8,795, forward strand.
CCGATATTGTTGTCCAGTTGTCGGATGTGTTTGCTCCATCAATGAGCAGTGTATCCGTTCTCGTCTCACTGAAAATATACCTAAGTAGTACCGCGTTACGAAATGCTCGAAGACGTTTGTCACAAACTGTCGTGATCAACCACACTTCCAGTGTCTAACCTTATGGAAAATATGATGGGTCAAAGAAGTTTTGAATTCCTTTCTGCAAAGTAGTTTATTAACCCAGTATAGCAAGGTTTCACTAAGCTTCGTTCGTGTTAGTTATGATAAGTAAAACTGTCAAACCACGTCACATTGGTGAGTGTAGTCCCGATCACCAAATTGCAGCGATTCTTAATGCTGCGAGTCATCAAATTGCTGACTTTAACGAGTGGTCATGTGCGAGCAAATAATACGCAGTTCATCCACTGTGTATTTGTTATCATGATAAACTGGTATAACATGCTGATAAAACCTTCCATAATGTGAGACACTTACCACTTAATTGTCAGAAAAATGCCTTCGCTGCCCTTCTAGATAATTTATAATTCCGGGACTACCTTAATTCGCACTCACTGGCTTTATTACTCATTTCTCTATTGTATGTCTTACAAAAAGAATTTACGCTGATAGTGTTTTCTAGTAAGCTCACCTCCATGTGGACATTATTGCCCAGTGTCTCTGGTTGACTTCATCGCTTGTAATCAGCACATCTGTTGTGGACTTGAACAACACGTAGAACTCTAATGTCTATTCAGAAGTAAATGGCGGGAATGAGGTACGCTGCTATTTTGGTTAACATTGGAGCAACCATTTAAATCTTGACCTCAATAGTATGCATACCACAAATCGTACAACTATTTGACTCCCGAATTACAACCGACCGTCAAATGAGGCCAACTCGACCCACCAGCCAACTGAAATGCAATCACACACACGACCAACTCTCAGAGTTGCTTTCAGACACGATGTAAAGCAAAACCTTCATTTACCCAAGTAGTCAGTCCGCTATAGACGTGGTTATGTGTCAAGATAGATATTCTTTTCGTGAAATGCACGAAGACATTACTCATGCTTTGTGTCTACGCTGAAAGCTATCGCTGAGGACAAATAGCAGTAACACATGCGTGCTGAGTGGCTGAACTTTGATTCGTCTAGAAAATGCGAACTGATATACAACTGTTTCTTCCGAGTTGTCATAAAAGTCCAGGAGTTGCTGACATCAAAGGCTACCAGGCCGTTTTTGAAAGACCATTCGATTACTCGACAACAACCAGCTCATCACTTTGTCCAGTGATCCATGCAACAATAAGGACGTTCCAGGCCTGGTTGCATCCCCAGCTCTGACAGCCAAATGGATAATAAATAGAAAACTGGTCGAAGAACTTCAAGGAGAAAACTGTAACGACACGCCGGTCTTCTGGTGCGGGATGAATGAATGAACTCCACAAATAAATGACATTACCTGCCATTATCTTTGCATTCCTATAATGAAAGTGCACACAAAATGCGTACACGTAAAAAAGCGGATATTTGTACACGGAATAATGTGTACGAGGAAAATTTCATCCTCAGAGAATGGCGCACACAATATACGGCGAACACGGAGATACATCAGTTTGATCGCTTTGCACATTAACTTCTGTATAACGTGACAAATCCTTCATGACTCATTCAGAATACACAACAGATAGAACACTGCTGGCCTATTGTATTTTGCTGAAACATTAGCAATTCATTGGTTTTAACGCACTTGGTGTGACCAGATTTTGTGAACATTTTATGACAGCAGGCATAAATATTAAATGTCTGTGTAAACGAACATATCCTTTCGGTAATTCTTCATCAGGCGTTTATAATTACATGAAATGAATCGGTGTATGAAAATCTAGGCCCCGTGGGCATGATTATTTCAGGGCTTTACGACCTTCCCAAAACCCACAAACCTATGAATGGAAGGATTTTAGTGAGTATTTTTGTTCGTCGCAATCAGCCGGCAATGCATGCAGATGACAACTACATGGCAGGTGCCTGCATTGCAGTGGAGGATGCGTCGGGCTATATCGCATTTAGCTAACAATTCATGATAGTCAGATACCGTCCTCCATGGCGCAGTTGCATAAGCTGCGGGCTAGTTGGCAAGAGCCACTAGCAGTCATGGGTTCGATCCTCCGCAGAGGACCGAAGGATGCGCACAACTGATGAGCCCCAATAGGGCGAAAAGGCCGTTTGGTGCTTTTCCGCATAGCTGGTCGACATATCTGAATTGCCGGCTGATTGCGACGAACAAAAATACCCACAAACCTAACTGTCATCTTCGCCCGGTTTCGGACAAGGGAAACTACGCATACCACTCGATCGCTCGTTGTTTGCTGGAACTTCTTGAACCTATGCGTAGACGAGTCGATGTATTTACCCTAAAGGACACTTTTGCGTTTGTAGATGTCGTGCGTGATGCCAACGTCACGAACCTAACTATGTGCTCTCTAGACGTCACCTCGCGCTTCACGAATGTGCGTTTATTTGAAACGATTGAGTTCACTTGCGACTTTGTTGACGAGAACAATTTTAATATTGGCATACCAACTTTGGCCCTGAAAGAATTACTGCTTAGGTGTACACTTAATGTTCAGTTCCTATTCAGCGGGAATATATACCGGCAGTGCGATGGAGTTGCAAGGCGTTCCCCGCTAGGACCATTCCTTGCTGATGTTTTCATGGGTATGTTGGAAGAGGGTAAGTTGAAAGCGGCCATCAATAGCCTCACGTTATACCACCGTTACGTAGATGACATCTTCGTACTACTTGACATCTCTGGTGACATCGAAAAGCTCCCCAGCGTATTTAACCAGGCCCCCAAGGCTATACAATTCACTTACGAAGTAGAAAAAACGGTGTCTTTTATTTTCCAGATGTGCCTCTATAAAGACTTGCCGGCGGTGCAGTACAACGTAAGGTTTACCGAAAGTGCACTTGGAATGGACAGTACACAAACTTTCGTAGATTTTGCAGCTTCGGATTATGAGAATTTTGGTCATCAGTCTCATGAACCGGTCCGAAAGAATCTGCTCGAAGGATACTCTTTTCGAAGAGCTGCAGCTAATTGGATCGACGGTTAAAGGGAATAGCTATTCAGAGAATTTTATTAATGCCAATATGAGGCGAAACAGGAAGGCACCTACGGTCCTGACGGCGGAACGGAAACCTATTTTCCTGCAACTGCCTTACAAAGAGAAAATAGTTTCAGAGAATCTATCTCGCGGTCTCTCGTCCACACTCAGGATTACCTTCCCAGCAGCGAGGCTGCAAATCAGTTTCATCAGTAGCCCAATGGTGAGACTAAACCTCAAGGATAAGCTGCCTGTCCACACCAAATCAATGTGTGTTTACTCCTTTACCTGTTCCTGTGGAGTAGGCTACGTTGGTCGTAGGAGAAGACACTTATCCGAAAGGGTGAGGGAACACCATCCGGCCTGGCTCGGAAATGGCGACCAAAAGGTCACCAACTCTGACACTGCCAAGCATCTTGCGGAAACGGGTCAAGCCACCAAGTCGGCTGATTCGTTAAAAGTAATCTATCAGGCCCCAGAAAATCGATCAAACTAATTCCGTAAGCAGATATTAGACGCCGCAGAAGCCATCGCCATTAGGCTGTACGAACCAGCACTGTTCACGCAGAAAAGGTTCACTCACGCGTTGAGTCTACCTTGGTCAGGACGGACTGCAGTTGACCTGTGCGCGCGTACGACTACAACTGGAACCTAACCGACGATTTGTCATAGCGTAATAGGATCAATTTGACTGACTGATGACCCGTTGGGTCTGTATAGAAAAATTTCGCATTTCGTGTAATTGTAAAAGCCTGCTGAAGAATTACCGAAAACATATGTTCGCGTACGCATAAATATTAGTCCAGAGGAACGGAATCATGAAGGGACACGCTTTTATTTTGCTCGTATTTGTGTGTCCCATATCAGTGGCGTAGCAACAACTTTCGCCGCCAGGGGCAAACGCAAGTTTGTCTTCCCCCTGGCGGTTGTAAATCCGTTAGTCCTCACAATTTCGGGAAACTCTTAAATACCGTATTTTTCGGACGATAAAGTGCACTAGAAGGATTATAAGGATATATAAGACGCAGTACCAGAGAAAGAATCTAAAATATAAGGCGCATAAAGCGAAACAAAATAGTCGGATAGATCAGACTTCATTCAACTCATTAACAATAGCCCAGTCAACGTCCCTCATGGCCCAGGGGCTTTAGCTGCTGGCTAGTTGGCATCTGCCGCTAGCGGTCATGGGTTCGATCCTCTTTACAGGAACGAGGGAATGCGCACCACTGACAAGCCACAATAGGACGAAAAGCGTCTGGTACTTTTCGGACTAGGCCCTGCTATGTAGCTTGTGAACTACTGGGATGAAAGCCTTATCAGAATTATAACTAAAATCCAGCTACTCGCGAGTAAGAACTCAATAGTGTTCACTTGTAACACAGAAAACGCAGAAAAATTAACTCGCTTTGTCAACCATTCCTTTTCTATACACTCGTCAAATGCTTCATTTTCAGTGTCGCAGTTTAACAATTAACGGCATCAAACAAGCCCGGATCCCACTCATCATCATTTGACTCAGTCTCGTTGCTGTTGCTTTGCTGTTCATTGATGATTCCGGCCTTCGTGAAAGCTCGGACGACAGTTGAGGCTGACACCTTGACCAAAGCATCGACGATCCATTGGCAGACAGTGGCGTAACTAGCCCGGCGTTACCCCTCTGTCTTGGTAAATATGTGCTCACCTTCTGCCATCCAATGCTCTCACGCGGCTCGTAATTTAACTTTGAACGCCCTGTCGTCACCAATATCTAGCGGTTGGAGTTATTTGGTTAATCCTCTTGGAATAATGGCAAACTGAATTTTTTAGCAATTATAAGGATTTTAAGTGCGCCTTATAGTTCAAAAAATGCAGTAGTTCGTTTCACATAACAAAAAGAGTGCTGCTGTTAATTCAAGCAGTTTTATTGTTACAATACTCGTGAACAAAAGATACAGCTACACTTTTCGAGCATCAGTTGAGGCCGTATTATTAATAACGCCATATATCGTTAATTTCGCTCTCTATGTTAAGAACTGCTAATGCGTGAGCCGTGTGTGGTCCGTTGATGATTAAGTTAGTTTATTAGAAGCTTACGTTTTGAGAATGCGCTCTCACAGCCGGCAATGCTAACAGTTCGAGTAAGAAATATGGGAAGCAAATTCCTCAAGGTTATATTTTTGTACGAGGCACAAAAGCTCCGAAGATCCATTAATTGTGACGTTTCCCACAACTTTCACAAATACTAAAATGTTCTCCGCTTTATATATTCGAGTTGAGTTCAATTATCAGATAAATCTACTTATCATCAAGCAGATTTAATGGTGTAAGAAAAGCAAATTTGTTCGCAGGATTCTGAATTTGCCAAAACCTATGGCATTTCATCAGCTAAACTGTCTATGAGAGACAGCATTTCCCGTTTCAACTCAGTAGCAAATCACATCGATATAAAAACATAGCTGCACTGTTCATTGATTTCTTTTGGCGGATTCGACGCTCATGCTTATTATTTCTAAGACTACTTGCTCCAATTTGTCAAATGCTTTTCCTTCCACCAAACAGATCGCTAGCTCTTTGCGGTTGAAGAAGGACTGAAAACGTCAGTTACTAGACTAGTGTTCACATGGATTTGAAGCTAATTTCTACCAAACAAAAATCGGGCTATCCCGTTGAAAACATCCTGCAGCCGAAACCAAACAGCGGCTCTTTTGGAAGAGAATAGACCATCGGTGTTGGCAATATTTGCTCACCGTTTCGACAATTCCGAAAAAGCAATTCGTTGTTAGCTTCTTAGCCTCAGCTTCGCATTTGTTCCAGGTAGCAACACTTATTAACTTCATGATCGACATGCTGCAAGACAGTAGATCCGAGCCAAACAAGTAAATCCAGAATATTATGAACAATATTAACAGCTCACTAGCAGAGATAAATATACTCGTGCCAAAGTGTGGTTGCGTTTCCAATTCTTCATCTTTGCGCGCTTCTTCTGCATCAGCATTACGAAATTCCCCGCTTCGTCCATTCTGTCAATATCATTTTCTGTTGTCCTGATATCAACGTTCGTGGTACCAATTTCATCTTCGGTCACAATAAGTGTATGATCATTCGTTTTCACCACTTCAGTCATGGAGACAATTTCAATGAATTTATCCTTGGCATTGAACAATTATCCGTACTAAAAGTGCCGCCCCTATCACATGCCGCCCAGGACAGGCCGAACCCTTCTTGCTTCTTTAGCGCGTAGCCTTTAGATGGAGCCCGGAGAGCGATTCCAGAAGGCAGATCTAGTGGCAGAAAAGCTTTTCTGTTTGCCTAGCTATGAGAAACCACACCGTCGAACACAGCTAGGGGAACGCAGAATGCACAGCATACAAGACGATTGCTGGTTGCAGTCGAAGCGAACGCCAAGCTGAATGGCTATGCTCAACTCAAGCAATCTTACTCAACCACCAGTTAAACAATCCGCTTTGGTCGCCTAGGTTTACAATGAAATAATTTTAGTTAGAATTTTACACAGACAAACCGGGGAATCTCCAGATTGCTACACCTCCATGTTGCGCCTCTACCCTATATAGTGACACTGGCGTACCGTGCAAGTTGGTGAAGCGGGAATGGCAACGCGTGTCGCAGACGTGCGAATAATAGGACCTTAGGCGTGTTTTTCGGTCTACTAAATCCTTTTGAACTGACAGTCCACCTTTCTCGTCGGTCGGCGAGGTGTGCCACAGAAGAAGTAAGTTCGAGTACCATTGTGAACATCGTACACTAAAAACCGAGTAAATCTGCAGACTGTTGAGAATTTTCCATTCAAGCGCTTTTCTGGTTAGGAAATTTACTATGTGAGCATCCTTCCATGTGCAGTACCATTGTGAGAAAATGGCCATCGGTCACCTGAAGCGGTCACCAACATCATCATGCCAAGGCTAGGCTAGCCACGAACGCGGTCTGGTCACACCAGATGCGTTGGAGCCACCGAATCGCTAATATTTCGGCAAAATGCAATAGGTCAGCAGTGTCCTATCTGTTGAGTATTCTGAATGAATCATGTAGGATTTGACACGTTGGGCAGACGTTAATGTGCAAAGAGATCGAACTGGTGTATCTCCGTTTTTGTGCTATTCTCTGTGCGCTATTTTCTGAGGGTGCAATTTTCCTTGTACCCATTTTTCTGTGTACACAATTTTCCACGTACCTTTTTCCCCTGTACGCAGTTTTCCTTGTACGCATTACTCCGTGCAAGCTTTTTCTGTGCAAGTATTTTTCCCTGTACGCATGTTTCGTGCACGCTTTTGCAGCATGCAATTTTCGTGTACGATTTGCTCTGGTCACCGAATACGGTAGACGCTGGAACTCACAATATAACACGTAACGCGCGTACCCCTGGGTTCTTTTGATTATTCGTCTCTACCTTCCCTCTATCTTCTCGCAGTGTAGTCACGGTATGCTCATGCGAACCGGATTTCCAACCCCACACAGTGATCCATCATTTGTGGGCTTGCCTTTTCGATTACAGTTCTCACCATCACTAACTGTTTTGACCGTCAATTGTCACAAGCGGAGGATGAAATCACTTTGAGCTGATTGCCCCTTCAGTGTAGTAGTACCATTCGATACAGTAATCTCGAGGCAGTCCGAAAGATCTGAGCTTCTTCTAATCCATTGTTTCTCAACCTAGCTGTGGAGGCGTTTGTCATCTCTCAATCTGTGTTTAGCTTTGTGCTCAGATTCTGTTATGGATTCCAGTCACTCGCCATTCTTTGTGATCTTGTCAGCCAGTGCGCCTGCATAAACCATCACACGGACCGCGCGACCACGCCAACCGCACATTTGACCTTTGTAACCACAACGCTCGCATGACCGATCTGCGCCGCCAAAAAAGCTATAGAAGAATATTACACCAACCAAAACATTGGGTCAATTAACGACGCGAAGTTGAAAGGCAGAAATCAAGCAAATGTGAATTCCAAAGGGCTCGAGGCAAAAGGTAGCTGTGGGTTAGAAGAAGGGCATCGATTAGTTAACTTAGTTTTAGCTTGCTCGCATTGTTTCAAAGCGTATTATTCAAAGTCCCAACAACTGGTGCGAAAGCGAAATAGACCACAATATGTCTTTTGGTTCTGTAGGGCATGTTCGATCATCCCATCGGTTAAGTGTAGGCTTATCCTAGTCCAGAAGGGCGACCGGTTAACGGCAGAAACCGGGCAGCAATCGAACAATACAATTTCTTCATTGGTAGCGAGTCTGTACACAGAAGGCGTAGGGGCCTCTGAACAAAGGAACTCTGCAGTGTTCACTTCCACCGAACCGCAGTCAGCCAGGTCCCCATCAGCGTTGTCTTCTTCAACTTTGGCAGAACGCCGGGCGGAAACCGAACGTGGCTAGGAGAGTCAAGCAATACTCATGGCAACGAAAATCGAGCACCACCCGTAATGTCGGCTCAAGCAAAATCCAATAGACCTGACATCTGTAACTGACTGCTTCCTTCTTCTTAAACACCAGCCCGCTGCTACTGCAGTTTATAGGTCTACTGTTGGGCAAAATTTCCCGGTGACATCAGTTACATATGCAGAGGTTGCTGGAAAGGTTAGTCCGGATGTCACCGTTGCCGTCTCTTCTGTTTTAAACACCGTCAACGCGAATAGCGAGGCAAACATTAGACAGTCATCACTTGACAGTACGTCAATAAAATGGATTTCCCTACATTGTAGCATAAAGCAACAAGGATCAAACAATAGTGCCAAGACTGTTGCGTGCGCCATGTCCCCCAATCCACCACCATCACATTGAGTAGTACGTTGTCCGACAACCACGACCAACGAAACTCATTGTGTACGCAGATAAGCTTCAAAGCTAAGCCTATAAATCTAATTCTGATTACTGGTTATCCTGTCACTGCATGCTATAGCGAACCCCGAATTATTTGAATAACACTTGCCTCCTCCTCTGATGTAGATAACGTTTTACACTCTGCAAATGTGCTATGACACGGATATTGTGGGATACGCATCTATCCTGATGTCTCTTGGATCACGCAACAATCAGTAAATCATAGTAGAACAAAGCAAGGGAAAACGCTTAAACAAGATCGTCACCCATGGCGTGTGAACGCTTAATTCTAACAGTATTCAAGAGGCCGGATTGCACGATTTAGAGCAGTGGTGATGCATTTGTGAAACAATTCCCTTGGAGAATGTTGTAGCGCTATCGTTCATAAGGCAACCCATATCACAAAAATATGGAGGATGCAGCCTTAGAATCCTAAAACATTTGGTTCAGTAAGTGCAAACAACAACGGATGTTTTGGATTGCCTGTGGAGAAATCAGAATAGTCTCCCTTCTGAACTTCGAATAAGGGTTGAAGAATTTCGAAATCAAAGCATTTGAAACAGCGAACATGGCGGCCATGATACAGGCGCACCACTTAATTGCACATTTACTCGACACTGACGTAAGTCCAAATAAAGCTTAAGACGCGCTTTGAAGGAACCAAGTCACAGCAGATGTATCAGTATCCCATCAAAAAGCGGCGGACTGCCGAACTCCCATCAATCGGCATTCTCCCACGTTTGAACCCTTTAGTCTTCTGTGGGTTCCTAGAGACCGAGAAAGTAATCTGCTTGTATATGATTGCTCAAGCTCTTTTCGATAAACTGGCCGAACTGAAAAATCGCCAAGTTCCCGAGTCATATGATAGAATCGGTATCACTGAGACATGGTTGAACACTGGAATGACGGACGCTGAAGTTTCGCTACCTGGCATGTCGCTCATCCGGAACGATAGACTGACAAAAAGAGGAGGTATGCCTCTCTCTTATCGAAGCGACTTACGGTTAATGCCATGGATTATAAAGATACGTAGCTCCATAAACCTCTTTGGAGCCACCAGTAGTTAAAAGACAGACATCTGCCTCACTACATCTTGTACCGCCCCCTAACTCTACACCCGAAACGGACGGCCATCTTGAGGTTGCTTTAAGACGCAACTTAAAATGAAGATGTAATCATGTTCTTATCAGGCTGATCTGGCCTGCTCAGAACAATCTGAGAAGGCGTCAAATACCGGGAACCAACACGTTGGCATGCTGCGTAGGGCATTTGGGCGGTTTAATCCCCTTGTCTGTTTGCAGTTGCTTAACACCTACGTGCGGTCTCATGTGGAATACGTGATCCAAGTGTGGCAGCGCTGGAACGAACAAGACCTTGCAGCGCTCGAGACTTCACAGCGACGATCCACGAAGCAAGTCAAATGGTTGTTCCATCTTCCTTATCAACTTAGACTGAGGACCCTAAAATTATACAGTGACCAGGACCGGCGCCTACCTTACGATCTTGTTATAGCCCATCAGATTCTAAGGGACTCCAAGCGTGTCTGCTGTCACCTACCACAACTGAGTCACAACACGAATTAGAGGGGCCACCAGTACAATTTAGCCACGCAATACATTCAGCTAGAATGTCGACGGAATATTTACTCTCTTCGTCTGTGTCAGCCTTGTAACGCCCTTCCAAATTATGTTGTTTCTCCCTACTTTACCTGTGTTTAAAAACGCCTTGATGTTGCCCTAACCCACCTACACCACGAGACAGCCTGTGTGTCTCGACAGACGATATAATGCGACGAAGGTTGCACAAGCAGAATCAACCTAAACAACTGTGGTTGGCTCTTTCTGCCTGCCTCTGTGTTAACACTGTGGTGTGTCTACCAAAACAAGTTTAATTTTATCCCTTTGTTTTCTATTCACCATGTTGTGGTTCTCTTTTTGGCAATCCTACGGGACTTGCTAAGCATCCGCCTTTTTGCCCGAAATATACCATTGTTCTGTTGTTCCATCATGTGTGTTTTCAACGCACATTCTCTAGAAACAACTGACAAGTTCCGAGAATAGTTCAAAGCCATTTTGCAACGGTTCGTAACCATTGTTCCACTAGAAGAAGTTTACTTTGCCCACTCAATTCAGAACAGCTAACAGGCCATTCGGGTTTGGATTTCGTGTTTACTAATGTGGAGCAAATGATTGATGTGTTGTTTTTAGACTACCCGTTGGGTTGCAGCGCTCATGTAATCATTAGTTGCAATTTAGTCTGCTATGCGGGTTATCGAAATGTGAACTATCAGACTGTGCGAACCATCATCCGCTTCGATCCATTAGCCGAACTAATGGACCCCATTGACTTATCATTCCTTGCCGAAAAACTACCGGACGTCGCCTAGTTCGAGCTCGTCAACAAAATCAGTCAGGTGATTGCAGATGCTTCAGAGATAAGAGGTTGTAGTGAGTATAAACGTGCTTCTTAAGTGTGAAGCGGAACTCTAAAATGGAGGTTAGAACGTAACGCAGCATGGCAGTGTGTACAGATAAGCTACAACGCCAGAAACTCGCGACAGCTACCTAGTCCAGCGTAACCACTGCATTCACTTGTTCTGAAAAGACAAAGTCGCATGTCAGCACAACATGGCAAAAGCATTCAGCGCTAACCACAAACTGACGTACAAGCATGTCAATGGCCTACGAAAAACAAGGTAATGAGTTCCTTCACTGTAGGACAGTACGGCATTTGAACATATACACAAGGTACTGTCCATAGGACATCAGAGAAACTAATCATACCGGCTCGGAACAAATGTACTGCCACAATCTAATGTTGAATGTGATTTGGGTGTGCTGGTTCAAGATGACTTGGGTTGTTCTATGCAATCAGAAAAGGCCCCGACGGGTGGAAACCAACACGTAGCGTTGAGTACTGCACACCTTTCCAGGTGGTGTGTTGAAACACTATTATTTGTTCGGTCGAGCCTAGACTAGTTCGTGCTTTTGATTTTCGCATTCCTTTTTACACTTAAAACGGATGTCGGTTCCGCCACGTTATGCTTTCCTTAAAACTTATGAATGCGAATCATGATTCCTTCAGCTACTCTAGTTTAGCATTTGCTCTTTCATCGTCACGCGCTGCTCCATACTGTTCTCTCTCTTTTATATCCTTGGTACACAGTCCCGTGAGTACACCTCCACTGGTCTAGCTTTGCCCAAATCAGGTTATCTTTCTGTTTGTACTAGATAGTAATCAAGTGTATGTAAAGGTAGGCGTTATCTGGTTTTGCGTCATCAGCTTCTTCGCCTGATCATTACTAATTACCACATTCTCCGCTTCATCACCCATTCCAACACTTCTCTTCCTTGGTAACGCACAATTTTACGCCCCAGCAAGCGCGGTTACGCCCGTTTTCGTAGCCATATGATTGCATCCGTTCAAACAAATATTAGCCTCATTTTAACGACGACATGATTGCGGTCGGACCCAAGCACCAAACTCCAATCAACCAACCTAGCGGTTAGAATTCTTCCAGTTCCACCATAGATGCCCACCGATTTCACCTGAACTCCAAGCTGTTTCTTCGTTTATGATGGCCTTGATTCCTAATATTAACGCAGCGCACTTCTTTGCGATATAAGAACGTTAGACAATAATCGCTCAGCTAACTGCTTTGGATCTCGTGATGAACAAAGCTGCATCACAGATCATATGTTTTGCTTAATTGCCACCATTTGTGCTTGTTCACACTAATCAGTCAGAGACAGCAGGACGGTGGCTCTAAGCTGGGATGTTGAACATACCAGGTAATTTGTCTCCACCCTACCAAGCAGCAGATGGCGCACATCAAAATTCCCGAAGATGCAACATCGTTCTTCTTCCAGCTGCCCATCAATGCGGAGGTCAATTGTGCTCTATTCACCAACAAGGAGCAGCACACCAACGTTTTGATATCTACTTTACACTGCCCACATCACCAAAATAATACGAAGTATGGTATAGCAAATCGGAATAAAAGCATAAAACAGTAACATTTTGTGTAACATTGGTTAGTACTAGATAAAATGACCAAAGTCACCGTTGACGTTGTGAAACACGGTTTTCCATAAAACAGCTGACGTAAGCAATGGCTGATCCTGTAACCGCCATTCAAGGCGATGAAGCGCACTAACTCTACTAAACTGTTTAGATGAGTTTCGTCAAGCCCCTTACTAGTTTGATGTTACATAGGGATATACTTAACCAGATGTTGTGAGAATTGCACACTACAGAGAAGTATTTACGAAAGTCATGGCCACGAATTGTTAAAGCTGGGAGAGCTAGATCACATCTTGCTCGCTTCGAGCGCTCTTCGAATGAAACTAACAGTTCTATACTATCCACTGAGATGGCCTAGGATACCTGGAGCAGTAAATTTCGGTTAGAAAGCAATTTCGCTGTCACATCTTCAGTGGCAAGACGTCTCCAGTAATCGACAAGATCAATTGAACCTAAAGCGTGCTTTAATTTGAGTGATAGTCTATTTGCAGCGCTGTGCGTTTCAAACATTTGCTGTATCGCAATTTCATTGTCAATGCACTGTTTTCCACTTCGAAAGCGCAACCGACTGACACACATTCGATTACTATTACAAATATGTGCTATTCATATATTGTTCATGATCAACTTCTAATAAATCACTGGCGCCGTCTGCATCAGAACTAGCGAGTAATAAGTCCACTTGCATCATCATGCTTTGTGTCGAAGTAGCCCCCAAACCCTGATGTTGCAATGCAAACTCTACGCAATATCTTTGAATAACATGGAACTGACTGGAAATTCATAATTTCATAGGGATTTAAGACACAAAGCAGTTTGTTTTAAGCCTTGTATATCAAGCCTTAGGAAGAAGAGTCTATGGTGTGCTGAGGTTGGTGGTGGCTAGATCCTGACAGATGGTCTACCCACTGCTGCTACTGTTGTGCCATGGTCTCATGTCGTGGTGGCCTCCTCGTAGCGATCGCCGGATAGTAGTTAGCCTACTCTCTTAGCCATTCCAAGATCCAGGACACCAATCCGCATGAGTCAGTGAAATGAGCATGTGGTATACAAGCTACATTTCGGGAATACATTCAATCGAGTGGTTTGGCTAAGGACTCGAGTCGTTCTCCTGTCAGGTGAGAGCGCATTGACAATATATTAGTCCATCCTCTTCGTAGGTTAGGAAGTGATCGATGGCCCACTTCCCCTAAAACCTAGCCATGGGAGACAACAGGCCTATACGGGTGATAAGTTCACCGCTAGATTAGCGTAGAGCACGAGCGTCACGCACTCTCTCTGATGGTGGGAGGACACCACCAGCTGTTCAATGGTTTCCTACTGACTGCCTCAAGCCCGGCTGCCCCTAGTCAAATTGGAGCAAACCCGCCAAAACCCTCCTGCTTCTGGCTGTGGTCGCAGGTGTGTATCATACTACGGTTGCGAAACATATATGCATTATTCCAGACCGCCAAAGGCTGCGTGTGACGAACCTCAAGCGAATCGTAATCTGTCACTGCAATCACATTCCCGTACTGGATCTGCTTCCCACTGCATTGTGGGTCAGGCTATTTAGCCAAACGCTCCAGGTGGAGTCCCTCAAGCAATCCTCCGATGTACAACTGCCACCACGCTTGCGATTACCTACCAATGCAATCGTATGCCTGCGCGCAAAACACTCAACATCGGGTGCCGGAACGTGCGCACACTACAGTACTGGAACTCGAGCGAGTGTTCCGAGCGACTCACTGCACTGGTCGCGATGGAACTGGCGCTCAGCGAGACCCAGCTCGCTGAACAAGGTAAGTTGCATAAAGCAGGTGCTGGCTACACGTTCTAACATTTGGGCAACGCCACCTCAGCACCCGGTAAACAGGGATCGGATTTGCAGTATCCGATCGCGTAAATGACCACCTGGTGGGTGAACCAACAGGCATCAGCACGCGAATAACGACTGTTCGCCTACTACTCGGAAGAGGTAAGTTTGCCACTTTTATCAGCAAGTACGGTTCGACCATATGTAATCATGATGACACGCGTGATAAATTCTACACTCAGCTATCCTACATTATACGGTCTGTGCCGAGGAGCTACCGACTATGTTTGCTAGGTGATTTCAACGCGCTCGTTGGTCATGATGCATCGGTGTGGGCAGATGTTGGCGGTCCGCATGTCATTGGTTCATTGGATGCGAACGGTGACACCGTACCAACACTGTGTGCCACCCACAGCCTGACGACCACGAACACTCGGTTTGCACTGAGTGCGAGTGATATAGCAGCTTGGACGCACCCACGGAATGGTCACGCTCACCTGCTCGATCATGTTGTCGTACGTCAGCGTGATTTGCGTGAAGTGCTCATGACACGTGCATTGCGTGGAGTGTGGTACTGATCAGCCGTTGTTGCTGACCAAACTGTACCTATCTTTGCGTAAATATATCTATTGCACTCCTGACGTGAATTGGGGTAAATTTAACATTCGCTCTCTCGGTACTGTGGAAAAAGGTATTGCGCTAGAGAAGGCGATGGCTGCACCCCTGTGTAATGTGGAATGCATAGCCACAGTGGGCGACCTGTGGCACCACAATCGCGACCAGGTGACAAGGGCTGTCGAGGAGACCATCGGGCGAGCAAACAGTAAGCGGCCTGATTGGTTTAATGAGAACAGCGCATTGGTGTCAGAGAAGTATGCGGAATTTGCTGCACATGTGGCAGACCCCAGTGACTTTGGTTAGAAAAGTCAGCTTCGCAAACTTCGACGGCGACTAACTCGAGAGCTCCATTGCATGAAAAATGCATGGTGGACGGAGAAAGCGAAACATTTGTAATGTTACGCCCAACGCCGCCAACAAAAGACATTCTTGGACTCCTTGTAGGCAGTGTATGGCTCGAGGTTGGAGCCGCTGAGGACTCGGCTCGATGGTAGCTCGGGTGCTGCCTGCAGATATAATTCAGATCTGGCAAAAGAAATTGGATGGTCTCTTGAACAGCCGTTCAGAGATCGATTGACCTGCATTAAACAGCCTTAGTAGCACAATGTGAAGGCGAGTATGGCCGACGCGCCGACACTGGATGAGACGCAGAGAGCACTTGCTCAGCTTTTGCAGTAACGGCAAGTGTGCCGGTGGCGACGGGGTCCCGCATGAAATTTCGAAACACGGCGGACGCGCGTTAGTGAATGCGTTGCACCAATTGGTGCAACGCATGTAGATTGAGGAGGAGATGCCGCCTGAGCTGAAAGTTGCCATTGTGCTATCAGTGTACAAAGCAAAGGAAGCATGCAAAGTAGCACCAATTATTGTGCCATCAACTTGCTGATTTGTGTGGGCAAGGTAATTG
>CALYDF020001943.1:0-47422 GCA_944474145.2 Dicrocoelium dendriticum
ATTACGTAAGAAAGTATCCGCTTTGATTGTCGCTTCTGTCACTTCCGTTTAAAGCATAATCGGGCCATGTTCTCCTAGCTTTATATACCAAAAGTTGCAAAATCTTTTGGTTTGGAAATGAAATCAGTATCCAATTCCTAGCGACCGAGCCCAGCCTCTGGATATAAGCATATTTCGCAAACATTTTCATACGTAGCATCCAATCTATAATTACTAGTTTAGACCAGGTGTGCTTATGCTGTGTTGTAGAAAACATACTAGAAAACTGGAGATCTCCTGAGAAAATGCAATCCGTAGCAGGCAACAGCTTGCACTTCACTGGTAACTGGCAGGTTATCCTGTAAAAATCTTGAACCACCCACCGTGTTCTTATCGGATGGAATACGTGAGCCAGGGACTTTCCTAGATAATGTACTCGTGAATTCACACGATTTTCTTGGTGGAAGGTCTTTTATTCGGTGCCTAAGATTCGATTGGTTTTAGTATCCTTGACGTACGCGACTGAACCAAGTTCATTTTCACTGCCACATCCGTTCAGCTCTTGTGTTTGCTAAAATGGTGATGAAAAATAATTAATTCCGAAACAAATGTATTTATCATTACGCGTGCCAATGTCACCTGATCGAGTTACAGGCAATATGCTGTTCCTATCTTCAAACCCATTTCATATTTACCTACTTCTTTAATTCACAGAATGTTCCCAGATCAATACTTCTTCCTAACTAAAATATACCTAACAAGAAGTGGGCTTCATTTCCCAACTCGCTAGGGAAAATCACCGTCATCATAAAATCCGGTCTAGGTTTAAGTGAAAAATTTGTTATGCTTCTTACGCATACTTCGGTCTACTTCTTACAGAAACAAGCCATTGCGAAACTGTATATAATTGCGATTCTTCAATGGAAAATATGTTTGTTACTGAGAAGAGTCAAAATGTGTTTTGCATCCGGACGCTTACATTTTCAGTATAATACACTGTCATTTGCAATTGAACTACGATTGTGCCGTTAAAATTTCAAGTATGTAAACGGCACGATCGTCGCCACTTATTTTTGACTAGTCTCTCGCCTGTCAACAAAACAATAGACTGGTAGTCTGTATTTTATTTGCTTTACGGATGTATCGAACAGCAGCAAAATCTGCGCCCAGTGTCAGTATCTCGTCCAATTAGAAGAGTAACCGCAACTGTCGCTTGGATTACTGTCACTGCATGCAGAACTGTGGATCTTCACGTAAAACTTTGTCACAAGTAAATGTGGGAACCAGCGATGTAGGTTTTTAAAATTTTATAGCGCAACCAGCCATGCAGTAAGATCTAATAACGACGATATAAAAGGAAACACTGATCAAAAACATGCCCGTCTACTGGTTTATACACGTTTGATGGGGAATAGATGGAAGCTCAGGAATTTAGTTGCAACAAAAAACTTACTTAACACTAACTAACTCCATTAAACTGGTGTCTAAAATGAAGAAGAGATAATAAACATCAGCTTCAGTGCTCTCAGTCTGCTTGGGTAGCATTTGTAGCCGGTGCCAATGCACAGTGTGTTGCAGAAGTGGAGCATTTAAACCAAAGTACGCATACCCAACGATATCATTTTCACTAGGTGAACGCAATAACGCATAGCTCAACATGTGGATTCCTTGATTCCACCTGACAGCTGTTTTCAACCGACGGCATGGTGGACGCGATACTAAATCACCGCGTGATCTTCAACCTGGGGTCAGTTGCGAATGGTTAGTATAGAAGTGGTTGTCCGAGAAAAACTACTTCACAAGTGAAATTTATTTATGAGTAGGGGATTTTGATGTAATACATTTCGAGCTCACCGCAATATCTTCAAAATTAGAAATCATCCAATTACCCGGCCTCGTCAATCGTGTGCAGCCATCGGCTACAACAGGATCTGAATCCATGATTACTAGTGGTATTAATCGCCAGCCAACAGTTATGCCGTTGAGCCATAGTTGAGGCGTGGACAGTCGAGATTTGCAAGCTAATTGAATACGGCTGGAGTCATTCTTCATACAAGTTAGGAAAGTTACAGAGGACAGGGTTCGCCCCCAGAGAGATGCGATGTCCAATAAGAGTGTTATATGCGACTTGACGAGTGTAAAATCTGTGGGTGCATATTTTTTATACACATGAATAGGGGATTTTTGATGCCACTGTTTGAGTGTTGAGCCCCACCACTTCGCAGTCAATGTGAGCTAGAACACGCTAAATTGCAGCTTGTTTGTAAACCATGGCAGTCCGCCACTTCACAGATTGTACAGTGAAAATAAACTTCTACTTAAGGATGCAAAGCGCTAGTAGTTATGACTTCGGCTCCTGATGGATTCCATGGAGGCGCAAAACTGACAAGGCCAAACAGGTAGAAACGGCCGTCTGTTGTGTTTCCTGGTAGGTGGTGGGCTAGCTGGTTTGGAACCTGCTGCGACTAACTTAATTATTTTGGTTACTGCAGAATTCTAATATGGCACGCTATTGGAACAGTTGGGTCCAGATCATTCGGTACTTTCCATTTCAAACACTGAGATTCTCCTTTGTCACCGAAAATGTTTTGGAGATGTGCTAACCGCTCGGACTCTATATGGTTCGCAATGTCATGTTTTCAAGCAATATTCTCATTATTTTGAAATCTATGTGAATACATATATAATTAGTGACGGGCGCGTTTCGACTCATTATTAGTAAAAATGAAAACGTCGAATAATAATTCCACGTGTACCGTGGAAATTTAGTGGCACGGCAACTTGCGGGTGTCTCATCTTACACACTGCTCGCATGTATCTACAACCCACCGAATGCGTCTAACGTGAGTAGCACCAACATCACTTCTGCATTTGACTTCGCATCAGAGTTGCCACACAGTCAGAAGATTCTAGCCGGCGATTGCAACCTACCGAAATACGCTGGTCATCCCACCCAACGTCTACCTTGCACGCCTCTTTTATTTCTACCATCAGAGCTGGGGGTGGGACACAACGGATTTCAAGTCTAACCGGGTCTGGACTTAATATTCACATTGACGATTCCCAATCCGCAGACACAGATGTTAAACAATCTCCCTGGCAGCGACCATAACATGATCCGGCTCAGCTTCCAAGTTAAAATGGTCACTAAACTCGCCTCTACAATGCCGGTTGCAACCCATAAGGTAAACTAGGAATGCTTCAGCAGTTCATTCGTTCCTGCGACTGGGATGAACATTTCCTCTCTGCCAGTGTGTACACCGATGTGGAGTAGATCTATTAACAAATCCAAATCTCTATAGCCCTACTTGCTCCAAAATGTATTCATACCCCACATATCTCCAAGGATTTCGTGGAGCACTTGATCAAGTAGAAAACCAAAAGGTATCTGCAAGATAGAGAAGGACCCATGACTTTGACTTGTCTTACAAATGCATGAGTTTACCATCAGAGTAAAACAAGCACGAAAAAATATAGAATGTACACCCATACGGACAAGCTGAAAAGCTAGGGAGCTTGTCAAAATAATGCATCATAGAATCAGTGATCGCTCTCCTCTGATTACCGAAATTGTCGATGGTGTGTGTCACTTACTCCATGACCCAGCTGAAATCTGTGAAGTATTCAGCAACCATTTGGCACTACCATGAGTTGCGAAGCTGACCCGGAGCCTGTATGCAGTGAGCTCGGAGGCACAAAACTCTTAAGCAGAGTCGACATCTCGTTCAACGCTATCCATCAAGTTATCAAATTAATCAGGCCATGTTCCAAGCTGGGATCTGCTGGCATTTCACCAACCATCATTAAACTAGTAGGACCTTATATATGATTGCAACGGACGAGCATTTTCACTCTATCGCTGGAATCCGGCGACTTTCCAGACCAATGGAAAACGTCATTTATTATGTCTCGGCATAAACGAGGTCCCAAACAAACGATGGAAACTACCGACCAATCCACCAAACTCCGATAATTGCTCGGATATTTGAAAAGCTGGTCAGAATGGAGATGATGAAGTTTGTTGATTCTATTGGCCTGGTCAACAATTCGCAGCATGCTTTTCTCAATAAGCGATCGTGCGCCAACTGTCAACTGCATTATCTTAATCACATTCCAGAATCAATCGATTCCGGCTATGCAGGGTAATCTCGTTTCTCGACATACACCAAACGTTCGACCGAGTACCGCACAAGCGACTGCTACAAAGGTTGGAGATTATGGGATCCGGGACCCATTACTAGGATGGCTAGCATCACACCTGATTGATCGTTATCAGGTAGTTACTTTGGATGATTATGGCTCTTCCCCATGCTCAATCACGAGTGGAGTCATTCATGGTAGTTTGCTCGGTCCCTCACTCTTTTTGCTCTACATCTATGACATCACAACATCTGTAAAACATGGTGCATAATTTTTATCTGCCGGCGATATCAAACTAGCCTATACGTTTCGTGGTGTCGTGCTTCACGGGACATTACAGCTCATTCAAGATAATTTAGATTTCCATGAGTCATGGTGCTGCACATGGGTGATGAACCTCTCGGCTAAGAAATCAATCACCATATATTACGGCTGCCGCATCCCCGAATTATCCATCACCGTAAACAATGAACGCGTCCCTACACAGTTGTCCACGCGAGATCTAGGCATTAAGTACTTGACTACCTTCAATTCCTCTGAACAAGCCCAATACCAACTAGCACGTGCCAGACAGTCGATGTTCAATATACCAACCAAAATACACACAACTCGTGCTAGAGTTGAGCTTTCCAAACTACTCACACGCCCCATCCTCGAATACGGAAAGATAAGAAAAATTGACCAAATTGCTGTGGAGAACCTGCAGAGTTCAGTTAATGAACATCTGATGGGTAAACACACTGCTAAGAATTATCGAGAAAGTGGCAAACAACTGCATCTAGAACCACTTTGGATTCGAAGATTGAAGCACAACTTGTTGCTACTTTTCAACATGTCACACAAGAAGACCTATTCCAACCAGCCTACACTCAATTTACAACCTTGTTCAATACGAGCGCTTCGCAGCATAGATTTTACATTGAATATACCGAAGATTAGAATGAACGTCCGGACTAATTTCTTCCTGGTCAGATATAACTATCTGTGGAATAAACTACCAATAACAATCTTGTCAAGTGAAAATGTGGCAACATGTAGTAGCAAACTCGCCAATAACCTTGATCTAACTACCCTAAACTCTATATTCACATTGGAAATATCCTTCAATGAGCTATTCCAAGAGGGGGCCAAAAACATATAAACCCAATGTTTTCATAACTAGGCTTTGGTCTCAACCCTCCGCCAGAATGTTAATACACGAAACGCATATTCCAAATCTCCACCTATGGATGTCACGCATGCAAAGCATGGATTCTTCTGTACAAATTAATCTGTTCCGCTATAGGTGCAGTTTTTCTCACCGATAGAAATATACGTTGTATTATTAGTAGTAGTATAACTCTAAAAATGGAAAAGCAGTTCTAGCCTATCAGATTCCAGAAACAAATTTCATACTGTTACTCTTTCTTATCGGCATAGTCCGATGTTTATGGAGGATCGTATTCTGAAAGCATCCGGTAATATTTCGCGTAAACTAGTGGAATCGAACTGAGTCAAATGTTGTCTTGTTGGACTTATGGCTGGAGGTATTATGCGGTGTTGACGACTCACTTTCTAGGCTGTACTGCTTTTGGGTAGATCATGTTTGTTCAGTGTGATTTGAAACATTAAAGCAAATCAGTGTCTATGGTTCACATATCACCTCGCTTGTTCTATGTTAAAGAATTTGCAGCTTGATCTATGTATATATCTAATTTTGAACCCCGGATTTTTGCTGGAGATTTTGAACCTACCCATTGTAAGTCACAACAAACGCTCATAATGGAAGCAGAGTTGTCTGGAAACTAGGTTTGTACGGCAATCTTACAATACAAGCTTGCTCTTGAATTGAAAACCTTGGAAAATATTTATATTTTTATTGTGTATTTTATGCACTTCAAAATTCAAATGTAACCCTCAACTACTAGTGACATCACCCCCCAACCATTATCCTTTCCGCTGATCTCGGTCAACAAAGACAACTAACTCTGTTTCACCGTACAGATGGGCGAATGGCGGTGTAACATACAACTACAACGAATCCTTCCAGCTTGCATAAATGTACCTGAAAACATAAGGCGAGTTGTCCTTCTCCAAAAAGCAGTGAGTTTTCGATTTTGACATTGACGACAAACCAGCCAGATCAATTCAAATAACGAGACAATGTGCCAAAGGATGGGTGCGTTATCTCTCGTAATTTGATCAAATAGAACGCCGCAATGGCAAAACGTCGACGGCGAACGATCAATGATTAGTTCTGAACAGTTAAATGAATCAAGTAACCATATCCCGTTTTGTTAGGTCCAGATTTTAAGCGAAATGGATGGTAAGATGGATGTCACATAGGACAAACTGTGTAACTAGGGTGTTCAACCTTAACGCGCAATTCTAATATGAGCACCTATTTTATGCAGGTGGGTATACCATAAGTTATTAACTACCTGGTATACCCTAATTTGAACTAAATAGTATTTGGCACGTGAACAAATGGCTGTCCTAACACAAGCGCCGAGGTATATGATCACAAATCGGTTGCTCTTTTAAATGCACGCAACTAAAATATTTGGGCACTTTTAACCCACAAAGGATTCCGGCTCCATACGTGAAGTTCCAAGCAGTATCCCATACATTATTAATATTTGTAACTGTTGTAGCTTAATTACATATATTTGCTTGTGCGCTTTCTTGGCTTAGTTGCTAAAAGCTGTGGCTGGTTATAGGAAACTACTGGTTTCTTCTCTAGGAACTTGACCCATAGTTTTCCTTCCGTGTGCAGGCCTCAGCAGCAAACTGATCAACGCATTGACGCATCTTGGCCTACATACTCCTCAGTATGTTTGCAACTAATAGCGACCAAATTCGAACAAGCATGAAGGAAATTAAGGTGTTGAATTCTCTTTCTCCGTTTTCCTATAATATCAGTAACATTAAAATGCGAAATCATTGATATGAACCTACCTCGAGTCAAAGGCAATTGCGATTTCAAGTTGCGCGCGTTACATGTAATATCGCAGATCGCTGAGATGACCAAGTCTGATCTGACTCGGCCACACTACGAGACTCTGATGGCAGTAAGCCATGCTGTTGATTATGTTTCAGATCGCAAAAGTGTGTTAAGCTAAAAGTGCCACATTTTAAACAAATCCACAGTTGCCCTCCTAGTTTGCACTTGTTTTTGGGAGGTGTCTGTTTCATTCAAATTCATGTCATGCAAAGTAAGCTGCACGAAATCCGTCGCCGAGTGTTTAGGGATAGACTCTCAAGCTATTTGTGTCCACCGGATAATTCTCTTCGTAGCGTAGAAGGCACATTTTGTTTCCTGTACCCTCTATATCCAGTTACGCACGTTTACTGTTTACATGAAAATGTTTAAGAAATTGCAGGAAAGTAAACGATTCGCATTCGATATGATGTATGCTCACTGTGTTTTAACATATTGTTGATAGGGTATATTGCTACAAGTTCAACTAGCCTGTAGGCTTTAATAGAGAATCCACACGAAGATCCGCCGAATGAGTGCACTGCCATTCATAACGTAAAATAAGAGGCGCATATTGGTTTTGTCTACCTTCTTCTGTCTAATTGTTCGATATGTGTGAGCTCTTTGTTCGAAAATATTCAACGCTTCATCTCGAGTTTTCCCTGCTTGTAAAGCTGTCTGGTCGTCTAGTCGATGCATGAAACACACAGGGCACCTAATTCATCATGTGCCACAGGCTTCTGCATAAAGCTTATTCTATAGACAAACGAAGATTTAGGGGAAAGCATTTTCATGTTTGCTTTACGAGACTGGCTGAGACAACACGTTTGATTATCTCCGATTCCTCTATTTTTATGCAGCATGTTTTCGCAAAATTTCCTTCATTAACACAGATTCACTAGGAAGTACAATCTACCTTTATTCGAAGTGCTCTCGAACGCAGTAAACACGAACTATGCGACCCAGCCCGTCGTGCTTGACAAGGCACTCGTCAATTCTTCACCAACGTATTCGCTAGCAAGTAAGTGGCTTGGAACGTCAAATGTGCTTGTCACCCAGAATACACAACTTGTGAGGAAACATAATTTTACACAGCTCATCAATTCATTGTATTCTGTAAAACTACGGCCAAAAGATAGTTAGAAGAGGGAGAAGCGCGTTCCGGAAAGCTTGCATAGATCATACTCTAGATAGTAAACCCCGATGTACATGCGGTGCATATTTTAGAAACACACATTTACCGAATATTTAAGTTTTAGTAAAATGCACGATTTCTCGAATAAGTTATAGTACAACATATATTCCGAAATACTATCGTTAAATTTTAATTACTTTCGATGTCCAGTTATAGGAAATAAGGAACAACCGTAATGGAACAAAACAAAAGAGAAGATTTAATTCAGACAGCACCCTATTGAACCAATAAATGCTGTAACACTTACGTGTTCGTTACCTAGATCATTACTGTTGTCTTTGTTCGATAAGTGGTGGCTTATATAAATTTGACTATTTATTAACGGGCTGGGTGGTTTAAAGTCTCCAAGCCTCCATTGGAAGGGACTAATCAGTGAAAAGACTGGTGACACTAGATGTGCTACAGGCATTCTTCATTCTATGTTGTTGGAGGACGTATTGTGCAAATTGTGGTGAGATCAACTTTCCAATGGTTAATCCGTCTGACTGTTATCGGCTTATTGGTCGATCAACAGAATGTCAGCAGATTTTGAGCCGTAAGCTCAGTATTCAAGAAATGTGAAATCGAGTCGCTCTGTTCACTACAACGGAATATAGGGCCACCGTTATTTGGTTTAGCGAGGACGTGGTCCGCGACTTTAAATTTACGAAATTTCCTTCAGAACAGACACGAAACCACCAGTCCACGCCCTGCATGCCCTCGGTTACTTACTTATACCGTGACATTGTTTTTCAAACTAATAACTCTTCCTTGTCTTTGAAATTTCTACGTTGACCACAGCTTCTGCCATCAAGAAACATGTAAACCTGTGACTGTCTCATTAACTACTAATTTTACAAACAGAACGGCTTTAGTTCGTAACTGCGTCTTAACTGCTGCCTTCGTTATGACAAATTACTGACCAAATACCTTGATCTGACAACAAAGTCCATGCAAGCTTTCGGAAAGAAGACATTTCAATTTGGCGCTTATACTATCTTGGTTAGATTTTTTGAAATGTTCCTAAGCCTATCCGCTTATTTCTCCTCGATCACATGTATGTCAGCTTTGCTCCAGACCGAACTTAATTGCTGGCTTATAGACACCCATGCGTTTAATAGCGGATGAGTGCATCTGCGAGAATTAGCATTGCCGTCTTGAAATCAAGTCGAAGTTCAAGTCACGGTACGTAACAAAAGCTGTAATCTAGCGGACCAACATAGGTAAAAGCTCGGCAAGTAGAATTTGAACACAATACCTAAATCAAAATCAGCATCTGATCAATTTATAAGAATTCCATCGACGAAAAGAAGCAAGTTTTAACATGTACTCCTGTTGCGAGGCTGGTTAGTACTCAGCCATTTCCGCATTTTGGCTCCTAAAATTTCCTGTGATTTTCATCCGATCTTATTTGACGATTCATTGATGATCCCTATTGATTAAATGCATACAACTTGAAAACATGGGAAGCTGCAATCCAAAACTGGTGTTTCGATTTAACCTATCTCAGTAACTCCAAAAATGCCTGCATACAATCACTATTCAAAAAGCATATGAAATGATTCCATTATTCGCTTTTCCGATGAAATACTAGCAAGCAGTGTTAGACAAAAGCTTGTATACGCTATCTGTATCAGTTGTGATAACGGAAGTATAAGGTATGAAATTTGGACATATGACCCATTTTCGATCAACTACCTCACAACGCAGAGGGAAGTACCAATTTGTCAAAGCAGTCTGGATTAGAGGGTACGTTCGGAAAGTGTTTACTGTAAAAGCGTTGTAACTACGAGGTAGTGTAATGAACAATGAACAATGGTTTATAACGAGTAACAATGCAGGTGCTTGACGTGTCCCGTAAGGTGCATATCATGACAAAAATGATAGCGAAGGGATAATGGAGTCGTCAATTCGGGAGCTTACAGATGTAACTGCACTGTCGTATAAAGGGAGTGTGAAATAAGAATGTACGCACACAAAGCAACTGGGGAGTGGTTATTGTTCACATCATAGGCGAGAAAAATAAAAAAGATAGCAAGGATAACGCCTACTCGTGTGCAATTATATTAGGTAGACAGGATACAGTTGTCCAGTTTCTATAGTAGTAGCGTTTATCAAATTTCGTGCAAGGCGTTTGGAGTGACGCATTCTCGAGTAGGTTTATGGTACTATCCACTGTCTGTTGTGCATTAGCGCCAGCATCTGGTGCTCATGAGCTATAGCACTTATTGTAAATGTGACAGAGTATCGTCATGGCGTTTTTTGAAAAGGGATAAGGTGGGTGCATTAATTACATGTTTCGGGGGGGCGTTCCAAGACTGTGCCACTCGAAGGGAGAAATAGTTTCGCCGACATTCCAGGCAGCTGTCTTGTGTGACTAACTTAAACTGGTGACCTCTTAGCGAGGTGTTTTGACTGAGTATTAGAAGGGAACGGCATGGGTGGTTGGGGTCTCTCAGAGTTAGGTACACAATTATGAGATCGCCCCTTAGACGCCGACAACGTCCACCATATATTTTGCGGGTCTTCAGCCAGAATGGGTAGGGAGCTGGTCAAACCTCTGACGCTCTTCGTTGATCTACGTTGTGCAGTATCGAACGCGGGGAGATGGTGCTTGAGCCGGGGTTGCCACGCTTGGATAGCGTGTTCCGCGTGCGGCCTCACGCACGCACCAAGCATTTTTGGAAAGATCGAAAGGTCAAACTTCCCGAAGGCTCTGAGAAGAAGGCCGAGGTACTGGTTCGCTTTCTTAGCTGCCTTTTCAGTGCCTCGAACAACCGAGGTCACCTTGAACTATCACGCCGAAATCACACTCGTGAGAAGCCCGCTGTAGAATTTGTGGTCTTGGGCCGTATACTTAGAACTTTGCACTCGCTGACGTTGAAATGTAGCATGTTCTAGATGGACCATGTGTACGCTTTGTCCAGGTCCTCCTGTAAGATTGTGTGATCCTCCACTGCAGCTATAGTGCGCCATACCTTTTGGTCATCAGTAAAGAGCAAACAGTTAGAAGATAGCACAGTTGCGAGATCATTTATGAAGATCAGGAACAGGTGGGGTCCAAGTACCGAGCCTTGAGGTACGCGGCACTGAACTTCGATGGATTCTGATAGGTTGCTTCTAACCCTTACATTTAGGTGACGATGCATGGTAAAGTCTCCTATCCAGCCCAGAACGGGAGCGCCCATTCCATATTTCTGGACTTGGTGGAGGAGAATTCGATGGTCTATGAGGTCGAATGCCTTTGTGAAATCCAAGTAGGCCGCTTTGACACCTACACCAGCGTCCACATATTCCGTTCATTTTGCACGAACAATCAAGAGATTAGTTGTACAGGAGTGATTTTGGTAAAATCCATGCTGTTGCGGAACGAGAATTTTGTTCTCCAGCCTCAGCTACAATGGACTCCATAACCTTGGAGGTCACAGGAAGTAGTGTTATCCAGCGATAATTTGCTGGTTCAGCACAACTGCCACTTTTGCAGATTGGCTTGTTGATTCCGTTCTTCCACATCGTGTGTTACTGTGAACTAATAGAGCATTCCGCTGTAATAGTCTACAGGCAAAGCAGATGTTTTACACCGTGCCCACTGGGGAGCCCATTTTAAAAAACAAGATTTACCGGCAGTTTAGCCGCTAAATTTTGTTAGTATCGTCCGACTAGTTCAGCATCCATAAGATCGACTTATTTGATGTTTAGCAACCCTGTTTTTGCTACTTTGCAATAAAAGCCGTCGGCTCTACGGCCCAGATGCAATTACACAAATTCGAAGTCTATTGCTTACTTCGTACTGAAGTGTTCACAAGCTGCTGGCTTTTAGTTTAACCGCTCCGCCTATGGACATCAATGTTCTGCAAAATGGGTACAAATCTCATGGGTGCTTATGTGCATTCTCGTCGCCGGTACTACGTCATATTTCAATTTGTACAGTACACTGAAACAGGGATTGTGTTAAGCATAATCTTACATTATAAATTTTTGATATATATTATTTATAATACTGTATATTATAATATAACTACAATATACTTATAATTTATACTTCTCTTGCGACCGAGAAACTATGCAGGCAATGAAACGTATCTTACTTACATGTGCAACATGCTCACATATGCACAGTTGTCAATAGTTGCAGAATATGCAGGGATGCAATAGTTACGTTTGGTAGGATTTTTCCGGGTGTTCGTTGTCGTTTCCAATCAGAACACGAGCATTCTCAGCTTTTTCTTCTGATGCAGGTCGTCGATACTGTGGATTCGACGGGCACATGAAAAGAGAAGAAAGGTGCTAAGGGGAAAAAGCAACTGGAGTGATCAACCAAAATCAGTTAAGTAGAGCGCACTCGTTCACAGTAGCCCAGAGTAATTCAAGTCAAGTTGTCTGTACTTGGTGCTAAACAAAAGAGAGCTAGGCTTAATAATCAATAGAGGTGCATAGGAATCTTTGGAGCTGAATCTTCAGAGCCGAATAATGTAAGGCATTAAGCAAATATAAGCGACTTAATGCAAAGTGAAGTGCCTGGATGTTCCTAGATCTAGATATCCAATAGACCCGATCAAACAAGAAGCGTTGTGGCTTACGGAATTGTTGTGAAACAGTGACCTCAATTGCTTTAATTTCAGCCTTCACTGGTAGCTGAAGTATATTGGTTTGCACAGCCGTATAACGCAAAACTTATTGTTGAGGTAATTATGGAAATAAATTGATGAATAAGTGAATAAGTCTTTGTTCTTTGCTTACTAGACATCGAGGCACGATTTACAAATTAAGGTCACGCAACAACTATCGAACAGAGGATAATTACCAAAATATATAATTAACCTGCTTTCAACAGATACAAGAAAGATACGTAAGCTTCTACAAGAAAATCGAGAACGTAGTCTAAAGAATAAATTAACGGTTAATTTCAATGCGACAATAAGAATGTGTACTTGAAGCATCTAGGAACAAGTGCCCAACAGGTTCAAGGTAACGAAGGAAGGATGTATTAAAAGAAAGATCAAGCGAAGTAATATGATCATCGCTTGGACGGTTTCTTTGGGACTTGCTACCAAGCTTGGTAGTCTCTCAAGTGGTTTCATCCACACCTCAACATCACAACTGGTCGTGCGTCGGTGTGGCTAAGAAGCGGATTACTTACCATCGATTTCGGTTATGATTTAGGCATCTTTGTTTCGTAAGCTGGCCACTCAGCCAGTCAGCCCGTTCGTCATTCATTTATTTTCCTGCGTGTGCCCATTGTGACCCAATTCGCCGGAATTGGCGGCATATGGCACTGTATGTGTGAAATCAACAGTTCAGGCTGTACAAATTTTTGTTCAGCACCCGTTTTATATTTACCAGAGGGTCGCAGGCTATTCGTCTTGCTAGGTCCAAACATTCGGCTTGGGAGCTTGTTCCCATCGCCGAAGGGAAACGACTCAGTCGTGAACAACAATGAAAAAATAAAAAGAGGATTGCAGTGAGGTAAGATAGTTAAAAGGAGAAAATGAAGGGGGAAACGTTCAAACCAATAGCCTATATCACGACAGTCATGATGTCATCATTTTCGGTTGATACTATAACCTTTAACAGGAGTTAGGAAAAGCTAGTTTCAGTTTGTTAATGGGTTGGCGTCGACTATCGAATCGAAACTATTAATTATCAGGGTTGCATAGCCGACAGAATAGTGAAAGCCAACGAAATGGAATAGGAGTTATCGATTCACGGTTAATTTTTCTTCACCTACAAGTGGCGCCTCAAGGTTGGTAATTCCTAGGAGAACAAAAGATGTGATGCTATGGGGTGCTTTGGAATTTCAATCAAATATTGGTTTGACCAGATGCAATTAACCCATCTGTAAACATTTGGAAAACAAACGTCTTTGTTATATTTGGCTTAGTGAGTAAAGTAAACAAATTCAATTTAAGTTTGACTACTACTCACTTGCCTTTAATTTTAATGCGCATTGTTCCATTAATATGCTTATGTTACCAAGAAAAGTTTGAATGGGAATATTCACTTGCACTTTTGTGTCTACAACGTGATCGGAATGACGGAGATCTAATTCAAAGGGAACCGTGATCTCAATAGAGATTGCGTGTCGCAATCCAAATACATAACTGGTACTGAATATCAAGTTGGAATGTGAAAAACTTATTGGAAATGGAATATGTAGAGGAATTTTGGAAGATTATGGCTATTCCGGCGGTGTATATCTGACAATGTATAATAGTGTAAAGAGGAAGGAGATTGTTTCACAGCCAACGTAGCCACAAACGTTCTAATTTGTGGCGTCCACAAAGGTCTTCATAAATCATGTCGGTAGGTCGTTCAATATGCAATATAGTGCACGACTGTTTGGATTTTTAGAGATATCCGATCTGCTATACGCACGTGTCTGTGGATGATTGCACATAGGTCTTACAATGTGCTTAAACATTTCTAGTCATGCTGCTTGTAGGACAAATACTTGATGATGTAGGATTTAGTTGCCTTGACATTGTTATATGGCATGAGATATCCTCATAGGAACTGATGAAGGTGGAGAATATAACACAAATTTCCCCTGATGAAAAGGAGAGTGGAATGTTTGCACCAGCAGCAGCACCCGGCTGCTATGCCGGGTAGCATAAAATGCAGGTTTTGTTTTGCAATCCCGAAACAGAACATTCATTGAATGCGGTGACATTATTCAATCTATCGTATTGGGTACGGATGCTTGAGAACTCATGAGAAGGTAACAGCATGGAATGCTGCTAGACTGTCCTCAATGCGAATGATGTCCCTGAAAACTCAGAGGTGATAATATTCAGGACAAATTTGGTTCTCCTCAGATGTTTCCTTTTCTGTCCAAATGATTTTGTGAATACTGATGACATGCTTAAACATTTGACTTAAATTAGCACCTGAACAATCCTCTCTGTATTCCATTGTGACTGAGAAAATGTAAAGTGAGCCGACACTCGACAATGGATTACCAATTCTCAACCGCATGTATTTCGGTAGAATTTCATGGCTGTATACTGATTAAGTTGAATACTTAGCTTATCTATTTTTTTGTGTGGTCGATTTGATTGGAACAATTATGTGGACCAGTAGCTACATCCACGTTATTTACACATCCAACTCATATAGCGTCGAGGTGCAACAAAAGTATTGAGAAAAGTCCGTGAATATACTGTACCCTTTGGGTGTTACTTTAGTAGTTTAGAGCAAAAAAGTTTTTCGACGAATACATGAGTCATACATTTTAGCAGGTCTCAGGAATGTACTAGTTTTAAGTACCCTAATAATAAAATATGCAATGTTATTGGAAATATGCTGTTATCTTTTGGATAACGTACTCTATCCATGGGAACAACTTGAGCCTCCATGGAGGAAGTGTACCCTTTTACTCATACGTAAATATATTTGGCAATGCGCCTGCTTTGCCCTTGCAGATTATAAACTTTGCGGAAATATTTTCAGCCTCCAAAATTTGTGAACGTTCCATACATGACGGCCACATGTTTTCACTCAGCTGTAAGAGAGTTAAGGAGAACATACCGTAATTTTTATCTGGCCGATATCTCAAGTTTTGAAATGTAGAGCATTTTGGAATATAACACTTTTGTATTTATATACTTATTAGAACAATTGAATAATAGTTTATAGGGTAACAAATATTGATATTAGCTGGTTATTATGAAACTGCAAACCATAATTAACTGTGTACCGAAGAGTAGTAGGGGGAGTTGAATTGTATACGTAGAAATTCGTCACATTTAGACTCACTCATAGAGCCGTCAAACGCCCGGAAAAGCACTGTACGCACGTTTCATCCTTTCGGGAATCGTCAGCAGTGCGCATTCCATCGGACCCTGGTAGGGCTCGAACCCGCAACTCGACTGCTGCCAGTCCGTGGTTGAGACCACTGAGCTACGGGGGACGGCAGCGACCATCGTAAATAAGTTACTGGATGTAATTGATATAGCGCCGCTCATAATAAACTATTGTTAGAAAAATGAGTTTACGTAGGTGAAATCACTTAGGTATACCTGATGAACGCTGTAAATACAAGGTATATGCGTAACGGAATGATGGTAAATGGGATGTTTGCGCAACTCGATTCGCCTTCCGTTTTACATATCCAGGAGGTGAAAAGTTAGAACGAAATCTAGAGTTTGACTGTGTGTGTAGATAATGGGAAACCGACAAATTTATGAATCGGTGACATATTCTTATCATTGTTGTCACTTAAGTTCCAACGAGACACAGGGCAGATATTTGAGCCGAAAATACTTCTGACTAGGTTAAAACGACACAAGAGTGGAGGTCATTTAATCTTCAAGTTAAACCCTGTATTTGTACACCTCCGTTTCGGAAATGAGAATCGGCTCTCACTTGATGAATTACAGCAGGTGAGATAGACAGTCAGCTTTAGTGAGAGTTGCTGTTTAGATTGTGTCGTGGTCTGTCGATCATATGGATACGGCTAACAAAACCGAAAACAGTCCATCACACCGTGGCATCGCATTTCCAATCTTATGCTGAGGAAAA
This sequence comes from Dicrocoelium dendriticum, assembly GCA_944474145.2. NCBI lineage: Eukaryota > Metazoa > Platyhelminthes > Trematoda > Plagiorchiida > Dicrocoeliidae > Dicrocoelium > Dicrocoelium dendriticum. The sequence continues at coordinate 16,773 of CALYDF020001943.1, forward strand.
CACATTCATAATGAATAGCACAAATCTGTAGAGCAGATAAAGAGGAACTTAGTCTATTATCATTGGTAATGTGGAGAAACATGCCAGTAATAACAAAGCCAGACACTGAAGCAAAAATACATCACTTGTGTTGGTCATAAGATTTGAGTAGGTGACGCAACATAAAAAATTATCTCCGTGTAGTCGAGGTCTGTGGCTTGCCTCCCTGCCAAACTGCTTATACGCCGTAGCTGAAGCAGTCCGTAGAACAATTGAAACAAACAATACCATCGGCGGAGATACTTCTAATAGAGAATGGATAGTTTACGAATCAAATTAGTGATTTTCCATCAAAGTTGTCTGAGGCATCTTGGACTCCTAAGGTGTGCGCTGTGGCGAACACTACCTGTGCGAAAAACTGTAAATTAATGCGGTCTGATAAAACACGCTAAACAAAGCACATTGAAGGAATAGATTATCAGCTGCAGTATCCTGATGAAAGCTGTTTAGTGCCTTTAAATTAGTACGAAGAGCTGTAGGAATCATCGCGTAGCTTGCCGACGTGAAAGGGTCTGCTTAGTAGTCAACTGACGTTACATTATGAAGTGTCCATACACACTAGTTCTCAACTCTCTTCCGGATGTTTTGTAGGATTTGCAGTCAGGTCTGTTCTTGTCAATCTGAAAAGTAGATTTGCTGATCTATTACATCCATTTTGCATGGATCACAATCTCACAGACTCTCAACCAGTGAGTACAAAAATTTTCTTCAACTGCCCTTGCAATGATGCGGGCTTCAAGTGGGGATTTCCAATTGTTGCTTGTCATTTGTTGTTGTGTCCGTCCGAAATATTTTCTTACGTACCTAAGGCTGTGTTCCTAAATAGATTACTTATTCAAGAATATCTCCTGGTGCGCTCAGCCGTGTGTTCACAAACCCGCTCTGATTCGTCCCCATCCATTTCTCAAGCAGCTATCAATCGATAACAGAATCTTTTCTATGAGAAACTGAATCTGCTTTTAATGCGGTCTAATTTATCACCATTTAATAATATTTTAGGTGGCTGTCGCTTACATGCTGGCGTAAATAACCTTCATTTGAATGTTGAAAAACGTAACAACAACCAACCCCAACATTCACATAACATTCCTCTCCAGTGACTAAGTCGTTCGTAAGAATATGAATATATTGTCAGGCCAAAAAAACTGCAGCTGAAGATAGGCACGCAATGAGTATGTCTTCTCTGTGTCTCCGAATGTGCGGACTTCAATAAATGTGTCAAAATCATAAGTAAGAATTTCGACCTTAAATAATTAGGAAGCTGTCGGTTTTATTGAACCATCTTCGTGTCTTCGTCTGGGTGTCGGTGGTGTTAGCCGAGTTAGGCGCACATTGAGTAACACAATGTTGGGTCATTCGACCTGAGTTCTGAGACAAAAATTTTCTTTATAATTCCTTACAGAAAATTCAGAAAACCTTGTTGATGTGATGGTGTCACCATTCGTGCTTTCTATCAATCACAAACTTGCAACAATGATAGATAATCCAAAACAGTTTCATATGAGTTAGTAGATGACCAAACGCTTGCGCTACGATGGTAGTAATAACGCCACATACCACAGTTTTGCATCTACAGTGGCGGTCTCTCGATCGCTAACGTTGGCCTTCAGTAGTTTAAGTATGTTTGGCCACTGATCGCGCATTAGGACGGTAAACGACCCATCAGGACTGACTCTATGGCTTGTGCGCAGCAAGTTTCGTGACCGCCGAAGCTGCTCGGTTTCCTGATTCCACCGGTTCCGTCGTAACAGATCCCATAAGCCTATGTAACTAATCGGATGCGTTTACTGATTCTGACACCTAAACTTTGATCAGTATGCCTAGCAAAGCTGTCCTCATTGTTGCTGTAAATTTACGCAGGCTTTCCTAGTTAATCACACACGTAATTCTTGTCTAGTTGAAGAGCCGCAAATCTACCGCATTGTAGGTTCATTTTAATGAGCAAATTCCTAGTTTCACGAGGATTTTCTAACTTTAGCAGCTTTCATAATGTAGCTAAATGAAGTTGGCATACGATCGCCAATAGTTATTTTAACTGACAACAGCTAATATTTCAGCTGTAACAATTTGCTTTAGCACAATGTCCAGCAGGTCTTTCCTAGACGTTGAAAGAATTAGGTATGGTTGTCTTTTTATCATGGCTGTTTTTCTCTCTTGACGATTAGCTTCTTCAGACCAGGTGAATTGGCACATAAATGGCATTGATTTTATGATAGATTAGAGGGAAATTTATACGAAATGACACTAAGCACTGGATACTAACGTCGCAAAGCACTGAGACAGAGTCAATTTAGTGAAACAGCAAGCATCAAATGGAGCTGAATAATCCTTGTCTCATGTAGCCCCTGCTTAGTGTATTCCTATTCCTGTTGCAGCTGATTCACACACAAACCTCAGTACTTGCGCCCACACTTTTCATACTGTCCGAGTTTAAATCCAGCCAGGAGTTTGACAGCTCTACCCAATCCGTTCTGCTCACGCATTTACTGGCCTTAGTAATTTTACTTGCCGCAATAATTAACATTTACCTGATGTTCGTAATCCTCTCTTAAATATTTCAACATTTTCCCGACCTATTTCATTATCCTCATTTGGAACGTGAACGACCAACGCCGATTCCCTTAGTACCGCCCTCTACTTAATTGGTTGCACCATTAACAGACTGATGCCGGGTTGAGATAGCAGAATTGACACTCATCCGAAACGACGCCTCAGCAGAGGATGTGGAGTCTTCCTATAATACCGCAGCGACCTGTTATGTGCAATAGTTGATGATCTGGAAACTCACATTACTTGCTCACTTTGTTGTCGTCTCCGACTAAGAAACACCGACGCATGTCTCGAAGTTGTCGTGTACCGCCCCTTAACGTCCACTCCGGAAATGAATTCTCGCTTAATACGTGTCTTGAACAGGGTAAACGCTCTGGATGCAGTCGAATCCTTATCTTCGAAGAATTCATTCTACACCATCTGGTATCGGCATCACCCAATGAACATACTTGCATGAATTTGTCGTTAATATTCCCTTGAAGAATCATGTCACCACGTCCACACAAACCGTCCATATTGAACCTTGTGCTCACGAATGAAGAGCTCATGGTTGACAATTTATCGATGGATAGTCCAGTAGATATCAGTGACCATGTAGTAATAAAGCACATTTGTGAGTGTTTTGCAGAGTATCCATCTGAACACTCGAACTAACTTATGCAATCAAGCGCTGCAACGGTTTGAAGGGACTCCGCGACGCATCTACTTGGAAATTATCAAATAACAGTCCCCTTGACGACGTTTGAACAGAGATTGAAGAAAGACTTAGTGACATCGTCAAGAGAGCATCAGAGACCAATCTGCTTCGTTCCACAAAAGTGCCTTCAACTCTAAGCAGTAGGATTCGCACATACTTGGCGATAAAGGTTGCAGCGTGGCTGTCTACAACGTTAATTCCGACGCAGAGACTTGGGATAATTTCCTGACCCATTGCAGCCATTGCACTGCACTTGTCAGTGAGGACAAAGTCACTTATCAGCTGTGCATAGCCCAAGAATTCTTGGAAAAAAACAAAAGGTTGGATACGCATGTCGACAATCTTCATGATGAAGCATAGCATCCTTCACGTTTCACAACCGGTATTAGAGTACAAACAGCTGGAAAATCAATTAACGCCCTGCAACTACGATACGCCACAAGTTTCGAAATCGCAGCCTCTACTTGTCACATACCGTCAACCACATTATTGACTTCATTGTTTACACAAATAATTTTCAACCCATCAGTTATGCTAAGGAAGTTACTCTCACAGAACGATCCTAATTCTCCGGGAGCGGACAATTTCCGCCTGCAAGCACTGAAGGCAGTGGACAGCAAGTCAGTTAAACCACTGTCACAGTTCTTCCAAAGGTGCTTCGAGGTAGAGTAAGTCCCCACTATGTGGAAGCGTGGCTTCATAGCCCCATTTTATATAGGCGGTAGCTATTCTGATCCTGTAAACTATCGCCCAATGACTCACCTGTTCGTGAACAGGGTCATCGCTGAGGATCTATCAGACTACTTGAAAAAATGCAGCATCTTGGCACCGGAGCAGCATGGCTTCCGTCAACATCGGTCATGTACCACGAACCTGCTGATTACACGAGGTAGTTGGACAGAGGTGCCTTATTTTGGGGTTGGTGTTGACCTCATCTATCTGGATTTCTCCAAAGATTCCACCGACCGGATCGCTATTCTACTTCATAGGTCACAGAGCTAGGAAACGAAGATCATGTTCTTGAGTAGATTAACAACTTTCTGGACTAACGGAGTCGTCAAATACGTATTAGGAGATCCCTCTCTAATACGAGTAAGCTAGAATGTGGCTTACTACTGGGCTCGGTGCTTAGACCGCGCTTAGTCTCGGTGTTCATCAACGGCCCGGCAAAAGTTGTCTCTCAAATTTCCTGCTTTTGTTGATGATGTCAAGATATGGCAGGTGATTGGTAACAACGAAGATCACAATCTATCCCAACATGACCTAGATTGCATTTACGAATGGTCAAAAAGGAACATGATTCAGATGAACATAGCTAAAGTGCAACTTGATCCATCTCCTTCACCAGCCGGTGAGCGCTTACATAACTTCAACTCGCAGTAGGCTTCTCAGGAGCGTGACCTGGGTGTACTAGAACAGGAAGATCTCGGATGCTCAATACATGCATAGAAGATGTTGAGAACCGTCGATCAACATATACCTACTTCGCAGAGCTTTCGGTCGGTTTGAAGCCCAATCTTCCCCCATATGTTTAATGCCTACCTGTGACAGCATTTGGAATAAACTGTCCAGGTGTGGCAACGACATGATCTCGTTGCTTCAGAAGCTCCTGAACGCAGGACAACCAAAAAGTTCAGGGGTCTCTTTCATCTGCCCTATCAGCTTAGGATGAACTTTCTAAGAATGTACAGCAGTCCATATGGACGTTTGCAGGCAATCTCATAATGATTTACCAGATTGTGAAGAACCCACACCACATTTGTCGTCCGCTGCTGAAATTGAACCCCAACACTTACAAAAGAGACCATCATCTACAATTGAAAGTAAACTACAGCCGGATTAGATGCCACAGGCTTTTCTTTCCCTCCCCGAGCGTCTGCACTGGAACACCCTCCTTAATAGTGCTCTCTACTCCCAATCTGTCGATATTCAAAAACGCGTTGACGATGCGTTTTCTGGTTTGCATTTCATTTATAATTACTTGGACAGGGGCTACAAAACGTAGGTAAACGTTGCCCTCCCGACCTTCAAACCCATGGATTTATACTTTCATATGCAACCATATAAGTCCAGAAAAACGCCTTTCACCTTATCATGTATTTTAATTTTTCGTAATAATATTCATCCCACGAGACTTGTTAGGAGTTGCTTTTCTACCCGTAATACACGATTGTCCAAATCTTCCAATGTCTTATCGATCGGAAGCAAACTGTTCAAACACACCGGGAGTAAACACAGGTGTTGAGCTCATTTGAACCCCACATGTTCCCTCATGTTTTATCCGCTTGAGTGTTTCGCAGTTTCATCTTTATAACTGATTCCTCCTGTCTCAATCCACTCCGTCGTGTGTCTCCAAATTAGGTTCAAGACTCACTGTAACTGCTCTTTCTTTATGTGGTTGGGAGTAGCGACTTACTGATTTCCCTCTCACTGTGGCCTACAGAGGGACGGCCGCAGGACGCCTGCGCCTACAGAGGGACCACTTGTGGCTTGCGCAGCACCAATCACAGCTCCGTCCACACACTTATATTCAGAGTAAAGCTGAATAAACAAGACCGGGATTCATGTGGATTGTAGCCATGTTTCATCAAATGAGCCGGCCCACACTCTCACGCACACTGTATTTTGGAATCATTCACACACAAGACAGTGGCTGGACCTTAGTATGCTCCACAGACAATCCACGTCCATTAAACCACTCTGCGAGCCAAGCAAGGTCACGAGGACCGTGCATCCCGTCCCTCCAGCAACGACCAACAGTCTTCTGGAACCAGGGTACACGAGGTAGTGGGTAACATACAGGTAGGCACCTTGGTCATTTGCACATCAAGCGCAACCCCAAGGCGAATGTCGAGCAACTGCAAACCACTTGAAATAACGATATCAAATGAAATAACTAGTATAAGACCTACGGATATGCCGGCTTAAATCCTCGCTAAATTCCTAGATGAAACAAACTCGTGCTCAACATATTCGTGATAAAATCAAGGTGCCAGAAATAATGATCAAACATGAAAGAACCTAAGGAAATTAACCACCTATTTGACGTTGCGTGTGTAATTATATAGAAGATTATTCAAATGGATTAAACTCAAGTGACAAATTGTTTATCGACAAAATATAACAAGCAGACCACCTGAAATAAATGAACGCAAAGCAATTGCAAGCGGTTAGTAAATCGAATGCAACGTACTTACTGACGTTGCGCCGGTTCTGCCTACGTTCTCAGCAGCACCTCGCGACTTATTAATGCTCGTATCGCATGGCCTCGCTCGTGAATCACTAGGCCAGTCTGACTCAGGCATTCGCGAGCGCATGTTCCACGGCACTAGTTATCCGACGTCGACTGAGTACATCCCATCGGCGACTGTCGCTTCCGCAAATGCTGCACCTTCTCCGCATGCACCACTTCTTTCGCTTCCACCACTGCAACAGCCTTTTTGATCAGATCGCACTATGTACTCTGATAAAGCGCCGTCGATTCCCAACACACGTGATAGGCTCACTTTGATAATGTCTTGGTAAGTTCCGTTTCTCCACCTGCCGCTTCCCTGCATTCATTTGGCCATAAAGCAGCTAGTTCGGTATCCGCGTTGAAACCATACGGCTCACATGACCGAGCCACCTACGGTGTCTCAACAAAAGTATGCAGTCCACTGCATAAATTCTACTTCGGCGCGACTCTTCCTTGTCCGCAACTCTGTCGCCCCATCCGATGCGCAGAATCCGTCGCTAACACTGTTGATGGAACCGTTCGAGATATCGAATATCCCGCCCGTACATTGTCTACGCTTCGCTGCCGTATAGAATAATGGACAGCACCGTGGATTTGTACACCACCAGCTTCGTGCTAATGGCAAGCTGATTGTTGTTCCCCATTCGGTACTCAAGCTTCCCGTATGGCGCCGCTGCCTTCGAGACGCGGATACGCAGCTAACTGTGTAGCTGCTGATCAGTCGACATCACACTTCCAAGGTAGCCGAAGCGGGAGGTGGTTTCCAATACTTTAGTTCCAATGCGGAATCACGGCAATATTGAAGATTGCACCATCGAGAAAGGCTGAAAGAGACAGACAGTTTTGCTATGTGCAAACAACGCATAATCCTCAGCAAACTGCAACGTACGGATAGTTGTCTCACAGACTAGTGTTCTCGCACCAAAACGACGAAAGTTCAGCAACCCATCATCAATACAGTGCTAACGCGAACACCGTAAACACAAGCAGCATCTAAATTACAAGACAACGTTGCATTATGGTAAATTTTAAACAGGGCTGGAGCTAAGTCATAGCCTTGCTTCACATCAGACAACTACAACGTCGACAGAGGTCTGTCCACTCAGCTGCACTCTCGTCCGCATACCATTGTGCAGAGAGTCAATGAACCTTTCAGACGTACTCGAACAACCAAACTTATCCAACATCAGCCACAATGCCTCGCGGTTCACCGTATCGAATCCCTTGGTGAAATCAGCAAACTGCGAGTAAAATGGTTAGTGCCGATCCCTCCAGTTCGGCTACAACAGACGAGCCGCAAACACCAGAACGAGGGTGGTGCGACCTGAACGGAATCCACATTGCTATTTCAACATGTTCGGTTCCACAATCTGACTGAGGATGCGGTTGAGCAGCATTCGGGAATCATCTTACCCACTCAACTCAGCAAGTTCATGCCACGATAGTTCGCGTAACATTGCTCGCTTCCTTGACCCTTGCCATGTGATACCACTAGGGCATCCTTCAGCTCAGGAGGCACCTCCAGCTCACTTCACACGCATTGCAACAACTTGAGCAACGCACTCACCAACGCGAGTCCGTCGTGTTTCTCTACTTCAGGCGGGATCCTGTCGGTACCTGGACACTTGCCGATTCGCGGCTGAACATTGGTCTGCGTCTCGTCCAATGTAGATGTGTCCTCCAAACTCACCTTCACTTCGAGATGCTTCAGTCCGTGCAACACTGTCTTGTTTATCTCTGAACGGTTGTTCAAGAGACATCCAAATTGCTTTTACCAGAGCTGCATTATGTCTGCGGTCTGTGTGCACGCAGCGACTGAGCTACCGTCGACTATCGTCTAGCGGCGCAGAACTAGGTCTATACACCGCTCTCAAGCAGTCAATGTATTCCTCGAGTTGGCGGGGTTCGTCGTAGCAGTCCATCTGCTTGGCCTTCACCATTCAACATGCAACTTTAATGCGGCGGAGCTCTCGGGTCAGTCGCCGTCGAATTCGGCGAAAATCTCTCATATCCCTACCTCACTGGGTTCTGCCACATGTGCAGCAAATGCTACATTTTTCTCTGATACCAATACGCCAATCGTCGCATGGTTCTTATCAAACCAATCAGGCAGCTTATAGTTTGCGTGCCCGATGTTCTCCTTGACAGCAGCTGTCACCTGATTACGAAACTGGTGCCACAATTCGCCCACCGTGTGTATGCATTCCGCATCACACAGGCATGCAGCCAACACCATCTCCAACTCAGTTAGTTCCGTCACAATACTCAGGGATAGAATGTTACATTTGCGCAGGTTCTCTGTTGGTGTTCTATATATATTTTTACGAAGATGTACGTACAGTTTCCCCACACCAACTTGTGATCAGTGCAATACTCAGCTCCATGCAGTACACGCGTCATGCGCACTTCACGCATGTCACCCTGGCTCACGATGACGTTTTCGATAAGGTGGGCTTGAACATTCAGCGGGTATGACCATCTTATTTAATAGTGTAAGATCTCCACTACTCACTGATTTGCCCACCGCCAGTTTCTGTGGCCGTTTTCCTCGGTGCTTTCTGTGTTCCACTAAGGTAACAGTAAACAAAACAGTGTTTCATCCCCTTACTACTTTCAAATAATCCGTAGTCGCCTTAGCAGCATACTTCTACCTCGATCGGTGGCAGATTGCAAAAGAAGTCGTTGCTCTGAAGACCAGCCCTGTCCTCTGCACATTCATAACAAGCAAGACAGTAGAGGATGAGCCGCGCAATATCGCAGTTAGATAACAGTCATTGCGGTCCGCTGCCGTCGCCCATGGCTCAGTGACATAAGTCACTGACTCGCAAGAGTAAGGTCGTGGGTTCGAATCCGGCAGGATTCGGCGGGTGCGCGCTACTGACGAGTCCCAATAGGACGAAACGGCCGATTAGCGCTTTCTTGGATGGGTGGTGGCTATCGGTCTCTGTCTAACTGCGACGTTTTTACACAAAAACCCAATAAATCCTCCTACTGATGACAAAGTGTTTCCTCCTTTTATTAGTTAATGGATTGAAAACAATGGTTTTGTATGTGTTTCTGGCTTGCAAATGCATTTCTTTAATCTTTATAGTTTAATATAGGTTTTTTAGACCATTTTTATATATAATTCTTGTGATCGCTTTATATTTTTCACTGAACAATTTCTTAGTTTTCGCATTTAAAGGTTTTATTTCTGTCTTTATATAATTTCGAAATGTTAGCTATCAAAGCGTTTTTTTGGTTATTAACTAGGGGGCATTCATCCGCACATATGGCTTTCCCTTTGATATCTGTTAACTTGTAAAAATTTTGTTATTATTGTTTATATAAGATAAAAAGTTTACCGCTGAAACAACCGGATGCAGAGGGGAATTAATTTAAGAAGCAGGGTTTGAAGCAATGTTGAGGAATGTTGATAACTTTGAATGAGGATATGTGTACTGTGTAAAAACTATCCACTTCCAAATATTTACCTTGCTCCCATTCTAACAACAAATTTTACGCGTTCCGCCATCCCAACCTGTTGGCACTTTTCTCGCTTTACTTTCTTTTCCTACTGCTAATTCTTACCGCTCCTTACCAGAGAAAGCAGCTTGAATACGTGCTGCATTTCTTGGTCCTCAATTTCAGTTATTTGGTAAATCGAATGCTTGCACTAAATAAATCCATCTCAAAATATTTTATACGGTTGTCACTACCATTTTAATTTTTCATTTGTCTTACAGGTGCACGAATTTGCCAACTGAGTCAAACACGTGCAATTAACACGACGAAAACATGAAGAATATACAACCCTACTGACAAGCTGCAAAGATAGGGAGCTTGTCAAAATACTGCGTCGTAGCACCAGTGACCGCTCTCCTCTAACTACCTAAAGTGCTGATGGTGAGGGTCAGTTACTCCATGACCCAGTTGAAATCCGTGAAGTATTCAGCAACCTTTTGGAACTATCATGAGTCGCTGAGCTGACCCTGTGCCTGTATGCAGATAGTTCGGAGGCACAAAACTCTTAAGCAGAGTCAACATCTCGTTCAAGGCTATCCATCAAGTTATCAAATTAATCAGGCCATGTTCCAAGCTGGGATCTGCTGGCATTTCACCAACCACCATTAAACGAGGAGGACCTGATATACCATTGTTACTGATGAACATGTTCACTCTATCACTGGAATCCGGACAATTTCCAGACTAATGAAAAATTTCATTTATTATGCCTCGGCATAAAGGAGGTCCCAAACAAACGATTGATAAATACCGACCAATCCACCAAACTCCGATAACCGCTCGGCTATTTGAAAAGCTGGTCAGAATGGAGGTGATGAAGTTTGTTGATATTATTGGCCTGATCAACAATTCGCAGCGGTTGTATACCACATATCAGCCTCATTACCTTAATCACTTTTCAGAATCAATCGATTCCAGCTATACAGTAGTAACCTTGTTCCTTGAAATGGACCAAACGTTCGACCGAATACCGCGCAAGCGACTGGTACAAAGGTTGGAGAACTTTGGGATCCGGAACCCATTACCAGGATGGCTGGCGCCACACCTGAGTGATCTTCACAAAGTAGTTACTTTAGATGATTATCGCTCTTTCCCATGCACAATCACAAGTGGAATCATTCAAGGGAGCTTGCTCGGTCCCTCACCCTTTTGCTCTACATCTATGACATCACCACATCTGTAAAACATGGTACATCATTTTATCTGCCGGCGATATCAAACTAGTCTATAAGTTTCGTGGTGACGAGCTTCACAGGACATTACAGCTCATTCAAGTTAATTTATATTCCCATGAGTCATGGTGGTGCACATCGGAGACGAACCTCTCGGCTAAGAAACCATTCACCATATATTACGGCTGCCGCATCCCCGAAGCATCCATCACCGTAAACAATGAACGCGTCCCTACACAGTTGTCCACGCGACAACTTGGCATTATGCACTCGCCTATTTTCAAGTTCTCCGAAGAAGCCCAATACCAAGTAGCACATGCCAGACAGTCTATGTTCAATATACCGAACAAAATACACACAACTCGTGCTAGAGTTGAGCTATCTAAGCTTCTCACTCGCCCCATCCTCGAATACGGAAGGATAAGAAAAAGTGACCGAATTGCTGTGGAGAACCTGCAGAGGTCATTTAATAAACATCTGATGGGTAAACACTCTGCTAAGAGTTATCGAGAACGTAGCAATGAACTGCATCTTGAGCCACTTTGGATTCGAAGATTGAAGCACAACTTTTTGTTTCTGTTCAACATGTAACACAAAAAGACTTATTCCAACCTGTCTGCACTCAGTTTACAAACTTGTTCAATACAAGCGCTTCGCAACATTGATTTCACATTGAATATATCGAATACTAGAAGGAACGTCCGGACTAATTTCTTCCTGGTCAGATATAGCTAGCTGTGGAATAAACTACCAATCACACACATGTCATGTGACAGTGTGGCTACATGCAGTAGCAGACTCGCCGATAAGCTTGGTCTAACTACCATAAACTCTATATTCACACGGGAAAATTCTCTCGATGAGCTATTCCAATTGGGGGACACAAACATACCAATCCCAAACTTTTCGTATCTAGGCTTTGGCCTTAAATATCCGCCAAAATGTTAATACATGAAACGCATATCACAATACTCCACCTATGGATGTCACTCGTGCAAGAGCATGGATTCTTCTGTACAAATTGTTCTGTGCCGCTATGGACATAGTTTCTCTCATCATGAGAAATATACGTGTTATTCTTATTCTCACATTTTATCAACATGTTTCAGTGTTGGCTATAAATGAAGCCTCTGATTTATTGAAAACACCATGTAAGGCTAATTGCCGCAGACCTACCAGTGAGATAACTCTTGCAACGTCGAGGTGGATCTTCAGAGTATTCGTGATTGGAAAAGTCAGGTTCGAATACATAATAATGTTTATTGGCTGATTGTCATAAAGGATATAAAGGATTAAACCGAGAGCTCATTACTCTCTGCGTGCCTATCATTTATTATGCATAACATCGCTTCTGAACATGAGTTAATACGGCGTTATCTCAGTTTTCCTTATGCGGTACCGGTAAAAATCCAGCTGGGGTGCAAATGTGCGGATGAAAAATTTTGAGGGACTACCTCGAACGCAAACAAGTTCCAAGGAGATGGTTCCACGAATAACACTAATTTTCACACATAATTTCCTACTTAGAAATTGCAACGTTATTCCAATCTCTCCGTCATAACAAAAAGTATTGAACGAACATCAGGAAAACTATATTGGAACTGCTTTTGATACTGTGAAAACAAACACCTGTAACATGAGATCATTGTGCAAAATATTCAGGCCACGTGGTGGTATCCCGTCTTGCTCTATCGACAAATATTTATTTAGCTTTCTTTCTTTTGAGCGTAATCATCCACATCTCAGAGGAAATTCCCTAAACCAACATAAGAAAAATTTTAATAGCTGGACATAGTTGAGTTTTTTTTAGGTTCATTCAAATATTTTTTGCAATTCTGCACAGCAGACTAGTAAAACTCTAATCGCCAACCTAAGCGGCACTAGGAGGAAATCGTTGAAAATGTGAGTACAGGGATTCCCTCTGTTTTCCCCAGTTTTTCAAAATTCCATCCGCCTGAAATAAATTATTTTTTGTCGACAGTGTTTTTCAATGACTCTATGGAAGGCTGTGCTCTATTGACGCTTCTTGCCACTTTGCCACTAATCATATATTTTAGCATATATTAATAAATTTAACAGGTTTATGCCTCATATTGTGTGGTGTTTGTGGCAGTAAGAATCCGATACCATGGTCTTAAGACCTAAACATTGTCTTCTTTTTAGTCTACTTTCCCTAAATATGACGACAATGGCAGGCAAGCATTAGTTGACTATTATCAATGCACACGACTGCGAATCTCAACTGGCATAGTCTAAATTCTTTCAAAGCGTGCCTGCTTGCATCGCAATCCACTTGAGTAAAGATTTATGTCATTTGTGGGCGATTTAGGCCCACACTGATGGCGTCGACTTCATTTTGAAAGATCTTCCAATACGTTTTCAACCCGTGCCCCAGGGTAATGAATGATGTATATCTTGGCTTCTAAATTTATCGAACCATCCATTATCGCATCTACCTGAGACAGTCGCTGTACTAATTTTCCCCTCCAAATGTTTGCCATATTTTCGGAACCCACTGCCGTGAGCCACTGTAAATTAATATAGCTGAATGTGCAACCTGTTCTGCAGTTCAAAGATGTCCCTCTTAATATCTAAACACTTATGTGTAAACGTCAATCAACCTGGACCCAAACGGGAAAATGCAATTATGATTGAAGGGTTATTTATCAATTCCCACATGCTAGGCTGTCACACAGGTATGGTATTTGGCGCTTTCCGTCAGGTGTTCGCAGAAACTTTCCAAACTAATGAACGAATTTTGCAAATTGTGGTAGTTGATTTTGGATTCTACTGTAACCAAAATCTTATGTTGCATGAAGCGGCAGCAATTCCTAAGCCCAGCTGTTGCATGTGGTTTTGAATTCTGCCTAACACACGGACTTCATACGCTGTAATTCTGGCTGGCACTTGACTATTTGCCTCTAATTGTATCCAGCTTTCGGCGTTTCGCCTCCAGCCGGTAATTGTTGCCTAGAGGTGGCTTCATCCAATGTGATGTTTAAAATAAATGGCTGATTTCAGGTTAACTAATCACTTAAACATTAAAATTTAATGATACTCAGCATTAGTTATATCGATCAGCAGATTCTCCTCAACTCAAAACCGTAGGACTTTTATACATCAGCCACAGAATATTGCTACAAGCCATGCAGTCGCACTGCGGTGTATACATCACAATTTCGCTAAGGTTTATTTGATGGTTTACTCGTGGCAAACGGAAGTATATATATATGTATATATATTATATATATATATATAACAACAAATCCGACAAGTCATAACACATAATATTAGTAGTCTTTATCTGTATATTACTCAGGAACTGAATGTCTTTTGCTGTGTGGGCAACGCTCAATATGCACAAGAGTTACCGTGCATTTGCATAGGCGATAAGTAAACGTGCTAACAGCTGGGAAATGTACTAACCGAATTATATGTAGGCACTTCCGAGCATGGATTTCGCAAACAGAGCAATATTTATTTAGCTGTGAGAAATGTGTCAAAGCTATTAGAACAACACAACAAAAAGACTATCATACTCGAAAGGCTCAGTTGTTCTACTATCTATTTGTCCATTTGCGTCAACAGAGATGTCTTAAAGGCGGAATTCAACCGATTACATTACTACATTCTCCAAATCCAACGGCAATGTTCCTCTTACTGGGTTAGGTATATACAGAGGAAATCTGGAAATGTATGTGTTATATTTGGATTGCTAACCTTGTCCGAATTACATCCATATTCAACAAAAAAGTAAAGAGTCAGAAATGTCATTATGCGTGTTAGATCGCACAATTACTTGCGAAAAGGAAAATCGGACCGATTATTTTCTTCCAGTGATCACCACTATCACTATTTAACCCTTCTTCACACTTCATGGTTTGCATACTACGAGGAAAATCGCGGTTCCAGAGTATGTGGATCATGGTGTTACATTGTAACGAATAGCTACCGATTAAAGCAACTAGCACGTGTGATCCACATTGTTTCCCTACTTCATCTTCAAACTACAACGGCTGCGGTCCATACATATTGAAAGTCGTGCTACACTACGATGGAATGACGGAAGTCCCATTGGATAGCTGGTTGAAGCCTCACTCCAGGTTGCCTACCGAGTTTAGGCTAAAGAGAGCAGGTGCACGACCACTAGTTTTCGGCACCTCATTGGAACATGCAACCTTAGTAACATATTTGCCTCCACAATCCTGCAGATTTGCTGACAATATGGCATTAGCGACACCTAAATACAGAGGGAGATACACGAAAGAACATCACCATCTGCGATGCTCCATGTTAACAAGCCAACCTATGAACGGTAGGCTTAAAAATAACGGAAATTTATTGTCCACCCACACACTTCTAACATCAAAACACTATATCGTTTGTATACTAACGTTCATGGTCTTCTTAGTAAGTTGGCCGAACTTAGTGAATGCTAAACGTCACAACCGCGGGATCTCATTATGATTACGGAGACCTGGTTATGTTATAAGATAGAAGCTTCTGAAGTCACTTTAGCTGATATGTCACTGCTTCTGATTGACAGATCTGAAAGAGGTGATGGCGTAATTCTGTGTTACAAGGCTAATATACGATGTGAAGTTATTGACCACCCAGAGATCCGTATGCCAAATTCTCTTTGCTGCCGACTAAGGTTGCGAAACAAATACACGTAACTTATAGCTGTGATTTACCGTTCACCAAACTACATGTGAAATGGACTCCCAACTAAACCACCTTCTTCTGGTTGCTTTGAGCATGACACGGTCACATTCTCATCGCAGGGGAATTTAATGTGCATGACCTAGAAATAGCGGCTACTGATAGCATGCGTTTCAACGCCGTTTACAAAGATAATTTCCAGCTTCCCTCTGTACAACCACGTGACCACTCCCACGGTTTCGAGCGGTTAACAAGCCGTCGATACTTGATATTCTGTTCACCAAAGTAGAACTCATAGGCGAAGAAATAATTACAAGCACACCACTGGGTCATAGTGACCGTGTGACTCTATTGTTTAACTATGTATGTTATGCGGAATATTCTGAGGAAGTGGATGATAAAGTGTCTACGGTCATGCACTACAATGTATTATCATGCCAGTTAAGGAGGTAACTTGGACCTTCTTAATTGAATGCTCTAAGAAACCGCCTGGGACACTTTCACAGAAACATTCACCACACTGGTACCGCACGCATCTGAGCAGAAACCCTTCCATCCTCAAAGAAGAAGGAAATCGGTTCTGAGGAGCAGAACACGCAAATGCATGTCTTTGAGGGACTTGGCATGGAGAGCTCACAAGGACTCCCCGAATCCCAAAACCTGGACTGTCTAAGTGGCACAGAGTATTTTCTCTGTGAGTTTGATCCGAGAGGACAAGGTGACGCATCAGCAGGTTTTAATGAAGAGATTCTGCACGAACCGCTAACTTATGCAAGCATGTTAATGGCCCTCGTAAAATGCAACGCGGAATTCCAGAAATGATCACGACTGACGCGTGCACGCAATCAGCAACAGAAGCAGCCGAGCTCTTACGGTTCCATTACTCGCCAAAATTCCAGAAAAGAACGGGCCCAACAGTTATTACTATTTCTATTGTTCCACCATCATCTTTACTTCAGAAAGGTTGTCAAATAAACTGTTGTCCCCACGTATCCACAGCTACCTTGGTGTCGATAACA
This sequence comes from Dicrocoelium dendriticum, assembly GCA_944474145.2. Taxonomy (NCBI): domain Eukaryota; kingdom Metazoa; phylum Platyhelminthes; class Trematoda; order Plagiorchiida; family Dicrocoeliidae; genus Dicrocoelium; species Dicrocoelium dendriticum. Next base: position 33,651 of record CALYDF020001943.1, read on the forward strand.
TTCTATCAATGGCTTTACAGGCAGCAGCCGGCGATCTGGCGGGACCGCTCGCTATATTCTATCAGCGCTATATGGAGGAGTACCAGATTACAATCATATGGATGCGAGGGGACTTCACTCCTATTCATAATAGAGGTAGTCGTACTGAAACAACAAGCGTCCTATTGCGCTACTCTCTGGCTTTTCAATCTTATGGAGTCTATCATCGCTGATGCAGTGATACAATAGCTGGAAAATCACAAGATGACAGCACCAGAGCAACATGGCTTCCGACAAAAGCACTCAGGCATTACAACCCTGATAAGTGTACGCAATAATTGAACTGGTACCGTTGATTGTGGTGCAAGAGTCGGTCTCCTTTACATGGAGTCCGCAAAAGCGTTTGATCACTTAGAACACCAAATCCTCCTCTATAAAATTCCGCTCCATGATACTGGTGACCCACCGCTGCCTTGTGTAGATAAGTTCCTGTATGAATGTCAGTTGGAAGTGCGAGTACGAGAATCCCTATCCAATGAAACTGAGGTAGAGTGCGGCGTACCAAAAGACTCGGTGCTCGGGACCCGTCTGTCCTTGATTTCACAAACGATATGGCGAGGGAAATTACTTTTATTTCTTATACCTCTCGGATGATATCAAGTTATGGCGAGTGATCTAAGAACCGAAGAAACATGAAAAGCTGCAGCATGACCTCAACAAGACTTCAACCCGGTCAGTTATGTATACTCTATCGTAAAATGTGGAAAAATGTCACGCTGTTCAATGGCGCTATATGCATGACTACGTGTGTAGGTTTAGGTTAAGTATATTGCGAACAACTTCCAAAGAAAGCGATCTTGGTGCACACCTTCAAAGTGACCTTAACTGCTTAAAGCAAGCGGAGGCAACTGAGAAGAGAGCCAACCAGAACCTCGGCTTGCTGCATAGAGCATTCGGAAAATTTCACCCAACCATCAACCCTGCACTGCACAATTCTTAACTTCGTCGTCACGTTGACTACGTCAACCAAGTTTTGCAACCTGGTTGAAACGCGACTTATAAGTGCTGGAAAAAGCACAACGCAGGGCCACAAAGAACGTAAAGGGCCTACGAAAACTGTCTTACCATCAAAGGATAAATCCACTGAGAGTTTTCAGTGGCCGCTACCGAAGGCTGCGCGGCGATCTCATATTAGTCTACCAAATAATAATTGGCACAAAAGCCTAGGTCGTCGCTTGTTGAAACGCAGCCACAACACCAATCTCAGAGGTAACCCTCTGCAATTGTGTGCACAGTTTAGCCGCCTGGAATGCCGGCGGAATTATAGTTCTCTTCGTTTTTGCCAACCCTAGAACACTCTCCCCAACTTCGTTGTTTCTTCCCCACATTGAATATCTTTTAAAAATTGGATTATTCCATTGGCCCCCATCACTTTGTTGCCTAAACCGTACTACTTTGGAATGTAATAATTCACCCTTCAAACCAGATTACTAGCTTATGTAGTTCTGTGGAGGTTGTATCGTAGTGATTTTTCTCATTTTACTTTTCTCACGGAGTACAACAGCTGTACCTGTCTCCATGTTGCCTCGACGTTCACATTTAATGCCCACTTACACTACTGTTATTAAGCAGCCTATCTTCTAGCACCCCTTCACCACACCCTCCCCCCCCCTCACCCCTATACTGACCCACCCAATCTCCGTCCCCCCCCCCCCCCCCCCCGGCCTCCCACCCCCCCCCATCCTAAATTCCCCTACACCTCAACATTAACCATCCACCTACCCACCCTACCCCCTCCCCCACCACTCATACACCCATCCAAACATACCCCAACCCCCCCCCCCCCCCCCCCCCCCCCCCCCCCCCCCCCCCCCCCCCCCCCCCCCCCCCCCCCCCCCCCCCCCCCCCCCCCCCCCCCCCCCCCACCCCCCCCCCCCCCCCCCCCCCCCCCCCCCCCCCCCCCCCCCCCCCCCCCCCCCCCCCCCCCCCCCCCCCCCCCCCCCCCCACCCCCCCCCCCCCCCCCCCCCCCCCCCCCCCCCCCCCCCCCCCCCCCCCCCCCCCCCCCCCCCCCCCCCCCCCCCCCCCCCCCCCCCCCCCCCCCCCCCCACCCCCCCCCCCCCCCCCCCCCCCCCCCCCCCCCCCCACCCCCCCCCCCCCCCCCCCCCCCCCACCCCCCTCCCCCCCCCCCCCCCCCCCCCCCCCCCCCCCCCCCCCCCCCCCACCCCGCCCCCCACCCCCCCCCCGCCCGCCCCGCCCCCACCCCCCCCACCCTCCCCCCCCCCCCCCCCCCCCCCCCCCCCCCCCCCCCCCCCCCCCCCCCCCCCCCCCCCCCCCCCCCCCCCCCCCCCCCCCCCCCCCCCCCCCCCCCCCCCCCCCCCCCCCCCCCCACCCCCCCCCCCCCCCCCCCCCCCCCCCACCCCCCCCAATCACTACTCTAAGTTGCTAACTCTACGTTGCAAGCTTTTGCTTCAGATAAGGGAAATGTTTAGATTTTTATTGTTCACTTCCGTTGTGTACGCGAACCAAATGGTAGAAACATCATGAACGTCAGAACACGTTTCATCAACAAATTATTCACACACTAAAGAAGCTGTCCTTAGTTGTGATATAATTTGGATGCAGGTGGACGTGCAATACTCATGTAAAATAATCACATTACCTTCATATTTTTAAGAAAAAGGAGAGGAGTAGCCTGAAGATGAACCCTCAGAACATATTTTATTGTAGTTGTTTCGGTGTGGCCCTTCCCAACTCTGACACGAGTGACCGGTTTTATCTTTTTTGAACACAGCAGATTGCGATAACCTGAGCGGGGATGGAACGAGTGGCATAATAGCTAAAGGCTGAGACACTTATTCTATGCCTCAGTGATCCATGAATAACGTTTGACATAGCGTTACGGAACTCCAAGATGGATTTTGAGCACCCACCTTGTGGCTGGACTGCGACAATTAATCTCTATGGAGACCTCGGTTCATTTTGAAGTAGGCTTCGGTCATTCAGCTCAGAACGAATGTGTCCGAAATGGAGTTGTTTCGTGCTTCCTCCTCCCAACACTGATACCTCATGACCGGTTTCGTCCTCGCTAGTATTCTACGAGCTGTGCCAAGTGTTGCCCACGGATCTTCGTGGTATAGTGCCAAAGGCGTCGGTCTTTGACAACTGGGTCCTGATTTGCACACCAGCTCAGGTTGTCTCCATCTGAGGAGTCCAAACCAGGACGAAATTTATCAAATGGTGGCATTATTGGGAGCTGCCACATCAAAACACCTCCATTTCATGTACTAGCTTTGTGATCGAATGAACTATTTCAACTTCAAAGTGAAGCAAAGTCCCAATACCGTTTGAGTGTCGAAATCAAGCCACAGGGTAAGCAATCAAAATTCAACTTTGGACGCTTTGGTGCTTTTTCTATTGCAGGCAGCTCTTTGTTGATGGATGGTTTTCTATCAACCTCCCTTACTTTAACAGACAAAACATAGTGGAACACCATCTTGATAAAATAAAATCCCTTGTAGTCTGGTACTGAACAACTACCACAACTGCTGTTTACTATACTCTAAGTTATGTGTTCATTTGCGCAAGGCCTTAGGTCAGTCCCCTAAGAGAATACCAGTGTGCCTCGCTGGGCTTAAACTAACCCGGTGTAAGTATGCGATCGATAAATAACTGCATGATTAAACATTATTTAAATATTTATGTCTTCTTGGTCCTAGACCTAGTAATGATTGCTACGCGTATAGCGTTTGGCTCCAAGTTTAACCATGCATGGAATCTCAACGGATAGGCAAATCAATTTGCAGATGTCTAGTGAATAGCTTGTATTCAACCTCCTAAATGGCGCTTAATCAAACGTTTCGCCGCTGGTGATTGTTCAAGTGCTGGAACTATTTACTTCTATAATTCTGTTCGTCAGCATATGGGCGGAAGAAATCGGTGAATTTATTGACATTACTTTTAGCACAGCAATTAAAAGCACGTACTTTATTTTGCGGCAAAGGAATCTTTAGTAATATTGCCACCTAAGTTAGGAAACAGTTCGTAAGCATTATATTTACCTTTCAGCGCAATTTTAGTTTCGACCAGACCTTCACAAAGCTAATCTTTGACAAGCTTGTGTTATACAGACAGCATGATTAAGCATATCCCCTTTGTTCTTCATATTAGGATGCGCATGCTAATTTGAAAACCAACAGCGCATTGCGCCTTTATTAAATTGCAATTATTTACGAGTTTAGTCAAGTGAAATATAAGATTTCTTAGCATTGCTACCACAAGTTTCCGTATCAACTACTTCATGATGAGTTCAGCAATTAATTTACATTTTCTTGCCCAGAGACAATTTGACAGTTAAACGATGATAGGATGGAATGTGTTGCTTTAAATATTTATCCAATAGCTGATCCTAAATGAAATATCGGTTTCGTATTTTACAAAAAGTTATCTAATATTCAATGATGTAAGATTTTGTTACGTATCGCTGGCGTCAGATATTTTATCTGCATCAATCTACAGACTGTAAACATGTGAAATAGAGTAAATATTCGACGATCACACGATAAACAACATCACTAACCAAATAATTAAAATCGTTGACGGATGAAAGCTCTCCTTGTTGCACAAATCGAATCATAATTACCCAATGATTTTTAAGATATGTACCGAGATGTATTCTGTGACCATTTTTTGGTTTGTAACATATTTTTCCCACATCTAAGTATGACGGCCAGTCATGCTCTTGAACTTGATTGTTTACACCAAATTTAATTTCCATATGTGCTCATCAAACTCTAATATCATAGCTATCTAAAAGTAAGCAAGTTCTTCGAGTCCAAAGAAGATACACTGAACAAATTAGAGGTGAAAAATAAACAAATAGACGGGTACACAAAGGCTGAAATAGAGATACATGTTGTTGTACCACTCTCAGTGATATACATCCGATCTGTACGGCATAATCTAGCCATTTATCCAGCCACTCCCTCAGAAGATTATAGTAGTCAATTCTCACTATGTAAATGAAATAATTTGCGCAAACTTACAAGAAGTGCTTGGGCTGCATAAAAAACCACATTCTCAAAGGTGTTGTGGGTCTAACTGTAACTCTCATGGCTATTGTCTACTACCAATTTGAGATGGCAGCCATAATCCGCAACCATTTGTACAACAGGTGGTGCTAGCATGTGTTTGTAACCGATACCATGCATAATATAGATCTGTGGAATCTTGAATATCAGCCAGCGTCTCATAGGGTTCAGCCTCCGCTATTCACCATATCCAAACTTGCGGCCTGCTCATATGTCACCGTATAATCTCATTTTTATTCGCGATACACTCCTGTGACGGCATTTTCTGGTAAATAAACCAGTTTCTACTTCAAAGAACACGAATGCTTGGAAACTAACACCAGTATTGAAAATCGTTTTTCCATTTTGATAGCGTATCAAACTTGCCAGTAGTTTCAATGTGTTACCTGGCGTTGTACAAGATTTGCGTAATGTTTGGTAAGTCTATTGACAAAAGCAATATGGAAATGCATAAAGTAAGTATCAATTTTCTTTTAGTACAGTTGATGGTTACTTTGTTCATGGCTTTTGGCAGCATAGACTCCTGGCATACACATAAAGTTTGATCATTCGTTGCATGCGGCACTTAAGACAATCCATGCAGTGTCTTATAAGTAGTTCGATTTACGTATGTATGTTATACAAATGAGGCTAACATGATTTAGGGTTACTGCGGCCAAAAACACCTAATTTCGGGTCCCAAGGAGGCCGAATATTTTGCTGCAAATTATTCCAATGGTTTCATCCAAAGAAATGCTTATAATAGAAAATTTTTCCAAAGGATCGTAGAGAGTGATTTTTATTCTCTTGCCTTGTTACGCTGCACACATTTTTCGCGAACACGCAATTGATACGCAAAAGTAAAGTGCAGCCGCAATTGCAGTGATTTCATCCTGCTTGGTCCTAGCTGATGATATTTTGTCTATTTCTACAATGAGAAAAAGTGGGGTGCCAATGTTGGGATGAGCAACCCCATAATATTTCCATTTTACTTACGGTCCTTGTGATCGGAATGACCGAGGTCCACCTCAAGTGAATCGAGGTCTCAAAAGAGGTTCCTTGTAGCAACCCAACCACACAGCGGATTCTCTAAGTCCAACTTTGAAAATGACAAATCCTTTTTTCAGGTGAGTTCTGAAAAGGAAAGCAACCAGATCTCTTCGCTTCTTCCATCATAGCATTGCTTGATCTCGTATGACCATAACAGCATTCAGGTTCAAGTTACAGGTTGGTACTACGAGAAACACCAGCTATTTCATCTAAACCTCTAGATTTGGACTTGGTGAAACTTTATTGATCCCGGAATAATTGGTACCAGAAGGAAACCGGAATCGTCCTTCTAGCTTATAAAGACACTACCATAATTTTCATTTTGAATGTGGGTTGAAAATAATCAGCGCAACTTCCTAACATGCATGGTTATTCTAGCAAAAATTTATACTACCTAGTGAGTTAGATGACGATGCCAGTTGAATCTTTTCCCTTTTAGCCTAGTCTTGTTTTTCGTAGTATACGGTGTACGTTGCTCATGGATTAGTTGGTTTAAACGTTTTGTGCTTTTCTTCTGCATGCCTCGGTTTGTGTTGTTTTCCCATTTCATTTGGCGGTTGCCACCGATTACCTTCCTTTTATGTTCCCATAACCATTATGGTTTTAAATTCTGGTTGGCGTTTTTATCTCAGCCATCTCATAAAGCTACAAGTTTTGATCTTGTATAGGCCGCGGTTATTTGTTTCCTCGCTCACAACCTCGAGTAATATGTCATGTATTTATTTATATACACCTGAATTGCTCCCTTGATTACATATGATGATAAGATGGAAGATAATATGAATGTAGCGAAAGGAAATTTATGTCGAAAAAGCTTCCTCCATAACAATATCTGCCTCAAGCCTGAAAGATCGTGCACACATGACTACATTGCCCATGTAGTAGATACGATCGCGGATGCCGTTTCTGGGTATTGATAGGGACATATATTGAAAAGGTTTTAGTGTGTCTGTCGTTTTTGGTAAATTGGGTCCAATTAACACAATTGCTTTAGTTAACGTAGTAGATTTTCCTTTCAGCACGGAGGAAATTCAGAAATGCGGAGGATCTTGTGAATAATAAAGCGTTTTCCGGATTGGAAGGTTTCGCTGTGGCTCTCTCCTATCCCTGCACTCCACAACCGACGGTTTCGTCTTTGTTCAGAATCGACAGGTAGAGATAGCCGAGCTAGGAGTGGAACTCGGAGCATAGTGCTTGGCGGCTATCGCCATGATCACTAGGCCATTGAGCTCCCCGAGCAGTGTTTGACACAGCGGTTAGGATTATATTTTCGGGTTTTTTTGGAGCACCCGCCTTGTGTCTTGGAATGCGACACGCAATCCAAGAGCCACACGGAGTATTCCACTTCGGTGACGGTCCTAGTGACCGTATTGGCAGAGGCTGACTTCTAAATCAACCGACGCCACTTGATGCATTGCGTGTCGCAATCCAAGACGCACGGCGGATGCTCCAGAAAACCCGAAAATATAATTCTAACCGCCGTGTCATACACTGCTCGCGGAGCTCAGTGGCCTAGTGATCATGGCGATAGCCGCCAAGCACTATGCTTCGAGTTCCACTCCTAGATCTGCTATCGCTACCTGTCGAGTCTGAACAAAGACGAAACCGTCGGTCGTGGAGTGCAGGGATAGGAGAGAGCCAAAATGAAACCCTCCACTTCGGTGACGGTCTCAGTGACCGTATTGGCAGAGGCTGACTTCTAAGTCAACCGACGCCACTTGTGAGATTGCGTGTCGCAATCCAAGACATATGGCGGGTGCTCCAAAAAACCCGAAAATGGTTTTCCAGATTGTTTTTTATCTTCACCAAAGCTGAACGAAACATAGGTTGCGATGTCCACATTTCTATCGTTCACATCAGTCACAAACAGCTCACAGACGGAATAAATTGTTGACGGTATCCTATTGTCGATCTGCCTGTCACTGTTGCCTCAATCGAGACAGCCACAGAACACCTGCACCTACTAGCTTGCGCTACACCACGCGCAGCTCCACCAACACACCCCATATCCTGTGTAAATCCGAAGGAATACGACCCAGCTGTGTGTGGGTGGGAGCCACGTTTTATCAAAGGAACCAACCAACACTCCCACAACATGCACGGCAGCTACACTCTTTTCCGCCTAATTGGGATATCATGCGTACCAAACTTACAAAAGTCGTTGGCTGGGCAGTAGGGCTATCCACACAGAATGCATGGAATCACTCTTTGAACCTAGCACGGCCACGAAAATAATGTACTTCATCCCAACCTGTGAGGACTAGCAGTCTCCTGAAGCTAGTAACCGAATTGGAGAAATAGACAAATAGGCAGCATGTCAGCATTCACACAAGCGCAGACAGACAGGGGTTATCCAATTGCAAACAATGAATGAAAATAAACACGCAAATTGGACAGTAAACGTGAGAAAGTACAACAAAAGTGCGAATACAAAAACGTGCATTAAGTCTGCCATAGGTAAGGATGATAATTTGCAAGTGTAAGTGTATATCAGCGGGTATCAACCAACGAACATCAAAAGCAACAGAAAAAGCATACAGCGAATAGAAAGTATGCGGAGAATTAACAGAACTGAGCAGCTAACATATAATGAGCTGAAACAGATCAGGTGTACTGGGGAGAAATTCCCTCAATCTGAATTACGGTGAAGGAAACATAATACATGAATTATCAACCTCCGCGTATGAACAGAGACATAAATATGTAGATACCCTAAAGAGCAAGATGAATCAGCAAGCCTCAACCAATATCTTCTTTTGTTTTGATGAAATAACAACAGGAGCCGCAATGTTGCATAGCAGTGCAAGAAAAAGTTGCACAAATTTCTTAACAATAGTTTGTAGATTGCAATGGAAGGAATATTCTGTTGCATGAACGTGTCCGCGTGTCCAATTAAAAAGTATAGACAATTAAGTTTAGGAATTTTGAGGCAACTCAACGTTCTAGCGCACCACAATGTTCAGAAAAAAGAAGTCATTGTGTGGAATTCAGCATCAGTCTGGTGAGTATGAGCTAATCGAATTTCTCCGTCATTGTATGACTTTGTCTTGTGCCATAGTGTAAAAGTGAACATCACGCTAGTATTCGGCGCCTGTCTGTATGGAACAATGTGGAGATAAGTTCCGTTAGGTTAAGCAGTTTGAGGAACATCGCGGTATTTTCTCAAACTTTGATATGGTGTACTGCGCATGCTTACCGAAATTTATGCTATTGAAATGTTGTAATCGCGTCAAATTCAGTGCACAACACTGATAAGCCAAAACACTGTCAAACGCAGACACACAGCACATAAAGTTATTTAAGTTGTTTATGCTGGTGAAGGTTTAAGTAAACTCAACAACCATGTACGCGCGTTTCATCCTTTCGGGAATCGTCACAGTGCGCATTCCATTGGACCCTGGTAGGACTCGAACCCGCAACTTGAATCTTGCCAGTCTGTGCTTGAGAGCACTGAACTACGGGGAACAGTAACGACCATTGTGAATAAGTTACTAGATGTGCTATAGCGCCGCTCACTATCCACTGACTTACATGTTACTGCCGTGCAGAGGACAGGGTAGCACCTTCACCATGCGACGAACTTACCAAACTTAAGCCCCCAATTAACTTATGACATTATAAGCAGGCTGATCTGCGTACTTAGTCGGCTTGCGGGTTAGAGCTCTACCAGGGTGCGATGGGATGCGCACTGTTGACGATTCCCGAAAGAGAAAACGCGCGTATTGTGCTTTCCAGGCGTGTGACGGCTGTCTGAGTGAGTGTAGATTTGACAAATTTCTACCTATACCACTCAACTCCCTCCTACTATTCCTCTGTAAATTCAATAAATGGAGAAAAGAAAAATAGGGATGACTGATGCAGGGACGTTACACCAAAACTTAAAGTCGCAGTTGCATTTGCCGCCAATATTCTGGCAGGATTTGGACACAACTGGGCTCATATCACTAAAGAGAATAGAGGGGCTATTCACAACGCTATGTTAGGCAGGGCTTAATATTGTTTGTCATGTGTTTGTGCATAAGTGACATGAAATATAGGCTAACATCTGTGTAGGGTGGCCTAATTGCACTTAGAACAGATGTTAGCAGACACTTGACAAGAAGAATGAAATAGTGCTCTCTGTCTGAACAATCTTTGCTGCAACTTAGCCATAAGTACATGTCAGGTTTCGAAAGATGGATACGGATACACATGATGAATGAAACGCTAGCCACTTATTATTGAAAGCCTCACTCCAGGTGCATCTAATTAGACGTCACCTGCAACATTGATCAGACAAGTGATTGTCTTTTCCTATGAACGTGTGCGTCTCATACGTGTCCATTGCCGAGATACATGCGACAGGAGAGACGGGGGATTGGTCCTGCGTTGTTTAGAAAATGTGCAACATAATATTAAGCACACTTATTAAGTCAGCGCGAAGAAAGAAAAATAATTCTCAATAGAATTAAAACGGAACATAATGCATCAGGGGATTTATGATAGCATTCCCCTAGACAGTAGCAGATGTCGAATGCAAGAAATGATCTGGTCAATGGAATACCTTATTCGCTACCTGACTATGTAGCCATGTGCACTACTTATGTTCCCACAGGTCTCATGGAAACGCATGCCAACTGTGCGCGATAATCGCCGATGGAACACTTGCGCATTGCATTTGTTTAAAGTAATCTATAAATAGAACGGATGCATAAGTAAGACATACTTCTCTTTTTCTTATTGGACAAACCGAAACTTGCAAGGTTACTGTAGTTAGTTTGGGAACGGCTGCTAAACACGTGCTGCTTAAGAATAAATTATTAACAAATGAATGCGATGAAAAGGTATTGGAATGCTTTGTGCAGTTAAAATAATAAAACTACATACTTCTACCGTTTTATGAACATTGTACTCAAGTAAGTATTGATGTCATATTTTGCATATCTTATAGTCAACATACCGTCCATTTTTCTGAGCACTTTAGCGATCCGAGCTCAGCTATGAAGGCTGTCTTTTTTCTATCCTCTTATTTAAGAGTTCGTCTACAGCAAAAGTTGCAAGCATTAGTGCAAACAGTGGAAATTCAGGATTCCATGGATTAACATTAAGATATCTAGGGTAGTCGTTAGAGTATTGCACATTTCTAGAGCTGCATGAGATTTACCTTGAACGGCGGATGGGGAATCACCAGTCTGCGACCTCAGATGTCAACAACATTCAACCATCAGGTAAGTAACATGAAGCCTATACCGCATGGACTTCATCAAAATCTACATAGTGATTTTGATTATGCACCACAGTTCAGCTGGTGTTATGTCATCAAACCTGACACTTCTGCACAGAAGCCAATTCGGTGAAATATAATTTGCTGGTTGTAAGCGGAAAAAGTACCATGCCGATTCAGAGATGTATAGCTGGATTTCGCTTTGGACAATCGAGCCATCTGTTTATTTTGCGCCTTGTAAGTTCACACATGACATGCATTTGTTTGTATCCCAAACCGGTGTGACAATTGTGCAATCCCACCACGTGCTATTAGTACCAAGTGCACACAGGCGCTTGCTATTATTTCATCCCAAATTCGTCCAGAAGCACATTAAGAAAGATGGATATTAGGAATTGTTCTGTGCTATCTGATAAACTTTTTGTTTACTCCATGAAGTTTCCCAAACGAAATGCGTTCTAATACTGTCGGGACGATTATGCATTCCCACCCGGAATCACACTGGCTTTTTTATCCTTTCATCCAAGCACAGCACCGAGACACCTTACTCTGATTCCGTTTGAACTTACTGACGCATTGTGTCGCTCTATGCGTCATACAGCGAACCAATAGGATAAGGGTTTTTACCCACTGAAAATAGACCTTGTATTCCTCGCACGGGCTCTGCGTAGTTTGGCCGTTCTGTACGGTAGCAAGTGCGGTGAATTTGTCTCATTGTAACTGGTGAATATCCGGCTGTTTCGAGACTGAACGAGCACTGTTGTGGTCGGTACATATTGTACTTGAGTTCCGTTTTGTTTAACAGTACCATGGTTGACGTCTTAGCTTTCTTTCTTGGGTGGACGCTATTATTTTTACTTGTCACTCGAGCCCCAAGTGAATTTGTCGCCTACACAGGTTTCTGTTGCCATTTAATGCTTTTTGCTCTGACGGCGCGATTCTTGGCACAACAGCATACTTGCGGCGCTTAACATGACCTAACATAAGTTAGTATCCAAGATCGGAAAATTCGTAATTTAAATGTCTCCCAGTAGAGGCAACTAAATTTTCGTCTTAAAATTCGTCTCTTCGGCTAAATCTCGGCGCATATACCACTGTACCGGCACTCAAACCTTCATACAAACCTGTTTGAGCATCCAAGTTCACCAGAAACATTCCATCTACTCCTGCTTAATGGTAACGAAGACAAAATTTGTGTCCAAGTTTAGCGCTTGGCGTGCAGTGGATTTGATGTCCATGGCGCTCTGGTTTTAGTCAGTTATGCATTTTTTGACACTTTTGGAACCGGTACGTGAGAAACGAAGCGGTTGAACGAGATTCGAGCACCGTCTGTTTGGCAGAGTATCATAGATTCAAATCGTGATGAATTTGACAAGTCGTTTGTTTCTTGGGAATTCTAGTGGTATGGAAAGCAAATCCAATTTTAAATTTCACTCAGTACATGCGTCTACCATTAAACAAGTTATGAAGGAATGTAGGTGATGCCAGAGATTTTTGTCGGCAATAAATGTTCTAACACATTTTTGCATTAAGCACAAGTGAAGCAATGTATAGTAACTTTCTCCAGATTGGAGAATAAGAACTAAACATACTCACTAGGATTGCATAAGATTCTCTGAGCACCAATCTACGATTCTTTCAAAAATTCAAAGTCCCAACTTGCGCGACATGTGTACTTTCCGCACAAATGATGGCTTGCCACGACACAGTCAAGGAAACAGGCGTAAAACGCCCATAGATCTGTCCCTGGCGGAACTGATGGCTTACGGTCACCAGTAGAATTGGAGCAACGAAAGTACGTTCACTTTCTCCGTCGGATAATTCAATAACATGGAATGCCCTGCGTCTGATCGCGGCACCGCAGTAGCACATTGAGCACACTGAACGCACCCAGCTGGTTGTTTCTTGGTCTAAATCGTCAGCATAAAAGGAATAAGAGGAGAATCATCTTTCGTGTCAAACACGTTCAGACCACGCTTGCTGAGAAAATTTGCAGCATACTTCGTTTGAAAGTTTGTCAAGTTGAGATTAGAACTTTACCGACGATTGGTAAAGGTTATATACACAAGTGATCTGAGCGGTCGGACACGGCTAAGTCGACACTGTAGTCATGCGATGCTGTGTTGGCAGTCCTTGTCCTAGTTCGCAGCCCACAACCTATTATTGTAAATTGTCGTTATCGGTCATCAGCAATTCACTGCGCGCTGCAGTATGAAGACAATACTGTGCGGTGTCTATGGCGACAGGTGCGGTAAGTGCATTCCTCGATGAATTTTACTTCAACTTTGCGCTTTACATATATCAATCCAACCAATCTTCGGCTTCGACCACGACGACATACAGTGATGTCTATCAAACGATTGAGTTCATTCTTGGGTGAGAAACTTGAAAGTGTAATAAGAATCGGGTGGATTGAAAGTGTTACTGATATATTGCCTTATAAAGGCAAAACTTTTAGTGGAATCGATCTTCT
>CALYDF020001944.1:0-72572 GCA_944474145.2 Dicrocoelium dendriticum
ACTGTTTGAGAAGTCTGATTTATTTAGCTGTCTCTCCAAGGTGACAACCTCATGAGAAGCATGGCTATTCGGAAAGGTGCCTCAACGAATAAGGTATAATTTGTAGACAAAAAAATTTAGTCAATGCTGACAGCCAATTTTCAGCATGGATGACAAAGCGCTATACCCGATGAATTCCGAGAATGATCTAGGTGTACTCTCGCTGCGTGCTTCGAATTCAGTCGTCAAAAATGGACTATCTCGTTGAGGACTGCGCAAGTTTTGGGCTTCTGTACTTAATCTAAATGGTCGTCACTAGCCTCTTCTCTTCCACCAAAAGGACAATACTGAGTACGGCTCTCCTGGCAACGGCCCAATCAGCAGAGTAGAAGGACGGAGGATTTGACTAGTCCAGGACGTCGCTACAAGGCACATTCCAAAGTCGAGGCCGTTGCGAACGTTTTGTCGCACATTCGGACACATGTGCAAACTTGTGGTGAGACACATAAGGCAAGTTTCACACTCATGGTGGTTTGAACGGAAAGTGATACATGTTTGGAATAGTCTGCCGGAACAAGTCGTGAAGGCTGAATATGTTCTGCAGCTCAAAACATTTAGAATTTATTTCGTTGCAACTCGATTCAGAGAACGATCGCACCTCTGACAAGGACATCTTTTATTTTGACCTCAGTGTTGGTCAAACTATTGCGTATGATACTTAAAACTGCAAGAATTTTAGGATTAACATAGGGCGCGGATAAATTTCGCAAGGTTTTTGGGTGTATCGGGAGAAAATTATTCACACTGAACCATCTACTTGCACCAACCCTGTAGCATTCATAATTCAGTAAGAGACTTCTACTTAAAATTGCACCGTAAACACCAACGACAATCGCCGAACCTCCCACTGTCTTACACAGTATCATGTGTAGTTGTACAGACAGCAACATTTTACTTACTGACCGATGTCCGTGTGTCGGGATGGACGAGCATATACCAAATTTGCTACGCAGTAAAGGGCTGAAGCTTTTGTATAAGAAAACAGGGCTGCATCATTAATTACGATGTATCTGCTGAACCCTAGTTATTAGATCAGTCTTACTCCTCAGACACAAATAACCTGAGCAATAAAATCCTTATGTTTGCAAGTTCTTCGTGGGCCTTGTTATCTATAGACAGCAAGCCCTGCTAATTCTCCAAAAACGACCAAGTTTGACACTAAGTTACCGCATTACCGTATTCGCGCCAATAGCCCACCAAATGGCGGTTGTATCTGTGTCACCTGTTAGCTGCATGTGCAAAATGCACAGAGTATAGGCATCATCTCACGGCTACTTAAAGAGAGCTACGTTGTTCATTTTTCCCAGAGTATTAAGCAAGTGTTGTAATAGCCACGGTCTTCGTAAGACACACAAAAGTTTTGTTTGCAAGAATGAAAGTCGTTCGGCTGATAACTTCGGTAGGGTCCGATATTATTATTTATGGTGAAAACTATACATAGTGCACTTTGCAACATAATGGAACTCACATTTGCAAAAGAGCGTAGTTTTGCTTGAACGTTGACTTTAAGACTATAGTGCAGTGGGCTTGCTTAATATCTGATTTTCCTGAGTAAGCAAAAAGAAAGGCTGTTTGCAGCCACCAACAGCTATATAAGCATACACATTGGACACATTCGAACATTACCAGTACGGATAGATCAGAAATATTCTGCTTGCGGAAATTTTAACAACGATGTAATTCAAGGCATATTTTTGTACTAATACCAACCATTATTTACTTAAACAACCGATGTAATCATTTGAGGCAACGGCGCACAATTTTATTTGCAGACGACATCAAATTTTACACTTAGTTGCGCCTGACCACCTAAATATATGCATAAAAATGTTCGTGAAAACCTGTCACTTATAAATATTATTCTGAAAGGTTCATTAGTATTTGAGCAGGTAAACATCTTTCTCTAAGGCGACTCTGGGTAAAGCATCAACGCTTAAGTACTAGGAGCGATATGGCTGCCTCTATCTTAACCAACGCTAACTTCAACGGCTGAGGATTCTTACCAACCAGTACGACTGTTATTTTACGATGTTGCTCAGCCTATCACACTCATATTGAGTTATGCGTGTGCTTTTACAGAGGAAAAAGCAAAATATTCTGACCAGATCCTTTACAAGGATGAACGCCCATTTATGGGTTAATTTACCTTGGAAAATAAGGCTAAGCAAGAATTTTTCTACATTTAGCTCCGCTTTACCAACATTTCTTACAATGTCAAACGTAATTTGACCTTACGACCCTCAGGAATCTGCAAGTGAAATCATGTGATCCCTCTCGAACAACTTGTGACAGCTAGTTTTTCAGTCTGTTTTCCACATATTACGCAAATCTTATGATTTACTAGTCCACGGTGCTGCGGAATCATGCTATTCATGAACTGATCCTTCATAAGAAAATGCTGACCAGTTTGGGACTCTCAGTAAACCCAGGTGTGCGAAATGCATCCATGAGGAATCGTGCCGAGGTTTTCGAAAAATATTCCCATAATCTATGTATGCGTAAATTAAAAAGAATACAGGTAAAATAATAAAATGCTCTACTGTGTAGGAGAAGCGATTACAATAAGTTAGACAGTGTACATGAAATTATACTCGAACAAATACCCAATGGACCATGCAACAAACATACATAAACGAAAGCGTATATGAAACAGGATAGCAACGTACCTCGCTCAAATAATAGTCATTATGAAAGGTACATATGAATTAATATAAGAGAAAAATGAAACCTTACTGCTGAAGTCGGTTTTTCAGTCCAAGGATGTGCGTAAACAGAGACTGGTTTCACAAAACATCAGTACAAATCACAGTGTTGAAATAAAGCGGTTGCGTTTACATTACGGCAACTGTGGTAACACTACTGTATTGTTTTCGCAGTGTGATAACTTGTGTGGTTGCTCCCAGTTCGGCTTTTACCGCATCTAGTAGATTATTTGTCCCCGTCAATGTGCTCTTTCTCCTCTAAAAATGGTTTTACTGCCATAGATCGACTTATGGGTAATCAGGGTCCTTGATCCCAACTAATAGAAATTATGTGAATAGTTTTGGACAGGCGCGAGACCGGTCCTCTACTAGGGGAAAATCAATGGAACAATAGAGCAATATGTTGTTGCGTGTACAACAGCCAAGTTTAAGAAGTCCATTGAGATAAAAATATTAATAAATAAAGCTTTTAATCCTCGAAGGTATAAGGCAATATTTAACCAAATGATTCTGATCAATCTGAACAATGAGGTCGCATAATTGTCGTTCGTTCTTCATGTTTTGTACGATGGAATAATGACACTTCTTTTGATTAACGACAGTGAGTCAGTGGCATTGTGCCTGGCATAGGTCTAATTATTTTACTTTTGGCACCTTTATTCTGTCACAACAAGAGATCAGACTAGTCGTGACCAACAATTGTATAAGAATAAAAATAAAGTATATTATAAAGCATCATAATAATTACAGTCTTTTGCTGCTAGAACAAATACTATTTGATAAAATTTCTTGGCGAATAACGATGATCGTAGAGAGACTTCAGCTTTAAATGCATAATTTGTTTCCAAACCAGTGCATCAAAGGCGAAAACAGCATTGGGTAAACAGACGCATAGGAATAGTGAGAATAAGGCCCCTATAAATACATACTAAGGAACTCGTACATATGAAGACAAAATTATACCACTGAGTAATTAGGGAACCGTGGCAATTTGCGCATGCCTCAAGGACGGTTTTCATACAAATCATCCGTAGTATTCTTTCGGCTAAGTGTTGACCAAATATTCAGAAGATTCTGATGAACATTGATCACCCGTCTAATTTAGGACGGGTAGTGCGGTTTCGGAGATTCGATGGAACCTTTTTCCATAATGAAACATATTTTACTAGGGAAAATTTTGTGTGGAGCTAGATATGAGACTTTTGCTTATGCCACATGCGCTCGGTGTTTCTTAGTTAATTACGCTTAAGAGTCTGAAAGTCGAGTTTGGCTGAGCTGCAAAGTCTAATCCGAATAGTAAGCGGTACAGAAGGCGTCTATTATGTTCGAGGTCGCGAAGCCATAGCGATTCCAATTTTGGATCATCGCTGCGCTCACGGGAAGTCATAATGTTAGGCATGTACAGAATATATATTTGGGAATGATCTTTCAATGTTTTCCAGAGGTGTGATGTTTACTTTTTTTAGCATTCCGTGCGCTATCGTACAGTATTCAACCTTTGAGCTAACACAGATGCTTAGTTTTGAATCATGGGATCCCTAAATATTAGAGTTACACTCATGTAGAAAATCTTAGACAGAAGTCTTGGACTGCGTCACACACAAGAAATAGTGTGTAAGTTAAAATAAAATAAAATAAAAGGTTTATTCTCAACTAATAGAGGCACGCCTGCACAGGCATGATCATGTTAAGAGTACAAAATTTAATCAGTTAATGTACAATGGAACAGTGGGATTGTCACACACGTTAATACATGAAGGTATGTAAGTGTGTATGTGGGCGTGTTTGACTGTGTTTATGGAATTTGTAAATGTTTTTCTTCGCATTTGGTAGTGCTTGAGTGTGTCGCCAGTGTTAAATGGATGCTTGATGGCTTTAGACTTAAAGCGGTCGTTATGATAAGCCATGGGTGACTTTAGTTGGTAGTGAGTCACAACCACCACGTCACAGTGTTGTTACATGGATATTGGTAGCTTTTTATAGGGAGAACACTTGCGTGGCGAAAACCCACCACGTCCTGGAACACTGCCGCCGAACTATCTGCTGGAGGGGTTTAAACCCGAACCATCCAGCTGGCACCACGTGGAGGTTGTTCGGCTAACCAGCCTGTTCGGCTAACCAGCCAGGTTAGTATGTTCTCGAGTTGGTCACAGCCGTGGTATAATAGGTTATACTTGTCACTGGTGAAGTGCAACTTCCAGGTGTTATTCCAGTACTTTAATGTAAACGGGTCAGCGGGAATACTGGCTAACTTGGGAGCACCATGCCCAGGGGCGAAAAAATACCCAAGTTTAAGATAATAACGAAAAGGGATGGCATCCTGAAACTTATTTCCTCAAAAAGGTCATAGAATTAGATTGGGAATAATAGCGGGCCAAGCAGCCTAACTTTAATCACTACACTGGATATTAAAGTGGATTCAGAAGTAAAATTACCAATGCTGGCGACTTATTTATTACCCACGAGGAAGGAAGTAAACCGCGTAGAAGAAAATTTTGTGAGTACATGAGACATAAGCTTCCGGTTGCAGAACATTATATGGGAAAGTATGGAAGCCTTTTAGTTATCCAGAAATATTATAAGCTTGTCACTTCCTGCCTTGCTTGTGCTGATTGCATAATGAAGCTAATCTAACTGGCAGCTGGTGCATGGCCGACCTTTCAAAAAAGCATATTGAAGTTGATTTACAAAACCCATAAAACTTGCTTATCCTATTAAACGTTCTTTAGATAATCGCCTCATGTTTCTGGAGATAATGTATGTCTGGTAGACAAGATGGTAATTTTTACTACTTACAAAGAGACTCTTTGCCTCATGATAATATAATCGAATGTTTCCAGTGCGAAGATTATTCATGCATTACTCATGACCAACTTCAATGCATTAAGCAGAAATAGCGGGGATGTATGGACCTCCGTGGTTGACTAGAACTGTCTGGAGCTTCTCAGGTCCTGGTGAGCAGGATACGTGAACTAATCTGATTTGTCTACATATACCACCAAGTTTGGATTCAAACGTTTGATGTGCACTGCTTCCTTTGTTCATTAGGTTGGGCCAACGTTCCCCTTTTCGGATTGATACTATAGGTAGACATGACGTAAAAATTGAAGATCGGACAATTAGTCGCGCGATTAATTTGACTGTTCCAACGCAGTGAATGCAACTAAATTTACTGATCTGCATACGATCCACAATGTTTTGTGATGGAGCCTGTTACTTTTGGGCTCTCCAGTACCATTGTGGCTAGTATCTTCCCTGTGCGCAGGGAAAGAGGCTAAAATAGCAGAATAAGTTAAAGCTTCTACAAGTCCATGGAGCATAACATTTCAGGATGATCATGGCATAACGCGGTTAGCATTCTAGTTTGAATCCTCAGTGGAGTAAAATCCTTTTATTATGAATAGTAGCGTTTTTGATATAATAAATAGCGCTTTGATGGACCCACCATATTGGTTACATTTAAGATTGCGTAATAATGTTAAGATGTTCACGTTAATCTAATCAAAAACTAACCTGGTTACAATTTCGGAAATATCATTGGTTTGTTTTAGGTTTCTTTCAATTTATCAAAGTTATAATATGAAATTTGAAAAAGACCATGTTTCAGCAAGTCATTTTTTATTATCCTTAGACTAGTGTTGGAAACATCATAAACTGGGTAAGCGTTCTACTCTTGACGCAATAGATAGTTCGAGAGATTTCGACGGTGCTGCATTCGGCTATACTACATGATCAGCCTAAAATGATAACCACTTAAGTTGTTCTTTTGGTTTACTTCTAGAAGCAGGCAGTACATGTGATCTGGGTTCTCTAGGAATATGTAAATCATTAGGAAGTACCTGGTAAACGTCCCTATTGACTGTTTTACATGCCCAAAGACATCATCAAGTATGGTTATTAACGCGGTCTTACATGAGTGGTCTATGTGTACTCCAGTATCTCTATTACCAGCGCATTCTGGAACACACTCAGTGTTCAATCTGAAATTGGTGGAAAGGTTTTCTTCCACTCATACATATTTTTAATCCGTCCCATGAGAATCCATTTGGAGGGGATACTGGGGATTACATGGTTATTTTGAAGTAGTGATTAAAAGAAATCGAAGTTTATTGGTATACGTTATTGCGTTTGTTCGAGCATAACTACTGGTTGTCAGGCAAGCAACATGACAGAAAACCTGGAAACTTTGGGGTGTACAACTTGCTAATCCACACATTACAGAAGTAAAGAGTTGCCCTGATACCTACATTATAAAGCTAAATTGACCATCAGGAATCAACGATCCGTAAGTCATACTGCCCGTTTTGTTAGCGGAGAAATTTTTAATACATTTCTCCCAGTATTTCTCAAGTATGCCAAAATTTTCTTGAGTAAACAATACCGTAACCTAGAGTTCATCTCGTTATAATTTGTTAGGGATTTTAATGTATTTGGCAAATGAAAGAGAGTTGCCAAGTACAATTCACAGTTGTGTGGGGTAGGAAATGCAACGAACTACATAACCATTTGGGAAGGAACATACATGTAGTGAGTCAACCAAAGTGGTTCCTTTACTACTTAGCACTTGCAGTCATCTAGCAGCCGTTTATAAAGCACCGTTAAGTGAAAATTTCATGTCCTCGGACAGAACTATATGTATCAAATTGGGGTCAAGTGATTCCGTGATTAAACCGCGATAGTGCAGACGACAGAATGCACAGTGCCGTTTGTAGTGGAACATATGCCAGGCAGTGAAAAAGAGATTTCAGTTAAAGCTCATTATTAATTGTCGAACCAGGCATACATTTCGGTCCACTTTGTTTCAACTTAGCACACACACCGCTGTCATCTTATATAAGAAGTTTAATTCTGCCAGCTACAAACTAACACCGGACTTATTAAAGCTATCATCATTAGGTCTTCACAACGATCGTTAAGTGATCACTTTCAGGCTGATATGAAATTTCTAATAAAGCCGGTATCTTTTCACTGTACTGTTTCCCAAACATGTGAGACAGCCGAAAAGCTAAGTATTCTAATGATTAAAACCAACCAAACTCCTCTTCCGAGATGTGGCTACTTGAGGAGCAAACTGCATTTGGATAAACAATCTAACATACATGGAACGGAATGTTGCAATCAACGATATATTGATGCACAGTTGCTATAAAATATTTTTTCAAATATGAGTTTTGTGGTATGGCTTAGCTAATTTTTGAGCACGGTAAGAAGTTCATAAGCATTAATTATTCTGAGCCCCCATTACGATTAAGGAAGTAAAGTACTGGTAGACTGCGTACTGATTAGTGTGAGCTGTCCGGGTAATATCCAAATGACCAACCAAATTACCTACAATTACCGCCAATTTAGTGATTTCCAACTTGTGTGATAACAATCAATTCCCTTCACCTCTTATAAAATCAACCACGGCGTAATGGTAACATTAATCACGCGTTGTTTCAAACGATATCTGAACCAGCAATCTTTTTGGCATTCTGCTTACAATGGCAATTTGTATGCCTTGTAGGAAATTCGAGTGTTTGTTGCATCCGCATGACAGACACTAACTACATCTGTCCGTTGCGGAAGCGAGCAAATATATCAAAATGCAGTCGTCTTAAGTTTGTTGGCTGAGGTGTTGACCAACTGTTCGCTCAGATTCGAAAACGTCTTTAGTTGAGATGGATAAACTTGGAACCATACCATAGCTAATTAATTGACTAGTTTTTCTCACAGGACACAAGCGCAGATGGTCTCGTACACATTTCCTTCCGTTGCTTTTACAGGATGATACTTGACCTAATTTCGCCCCTTCTAAATAGCTGTCGGGTGGGGAACCCTACCTATACCATCTTCCAGTTATTGCACTGGGTAAATTGAAAAGAAATAGGCTTTACTTATTGGGTTAGATCTTGGGACTATAATATTTTCGTGACATGAGGTAATGGGAGGCACATATGCGATAACTTCTAAATTTTGAATTCGCTGTCCATATACAAATTTATGAGCTTGATGCCGTTATTGACATTCCTTTGCTTCAAATACCTGTACCCATGGGGATCGCTTCGCCCCATGAAGCTTTCTCCAAGAAAACATGAACGAATGTGACAAAAATAGGCGAAAACGTAAATTCATCTACTCATATTCTAATACTTCTTTTCGCTGGCTCTGAGGTAATATAACCCAAAGGCTGGACGATGGAATTAAACCCTACGTTGGATCACCAGCAATGTGAAGCAACCCCCCGAAAATTGCGCAACCTCTTAGTGCATGCCAAGGTGAAACTTTACTACATTTGCCCTATTTTACAGAGACTATGTCCAGATGCTCAGTCTAAAGACCATAAAAACATAAATAAGCAATTTTTGTGTAATTATTAATAATTCGTTGTTTTAGATTAGGACACACGTGCATCAAACAATGTAGCAGTTTGTTGATTCATTAAGATGCAAAACCGTCGTTTATATTTACAAGTTGTCATCATACATGTGCCATAGACAATTATGGGGAATAAGTTAGCGTAGTACCTTACTTATAATTTGTCGACAAGTTACAGGGATATTCTCTAGAATAATAGCTCATGGATTAATAAAGGTTAAGACTTGTAGGCAAATATTCATAAGACTAACGAACTGACGCAGTGAAATTTTAGGTTGGTGATCTGCACAAGTTATTTAGTTAAACGCTGGTTCTGCACGCGTTTGCAGACAGGATATATGTGTGAAGCACAAGAATAGCTTATCCGATTCACGGATTCTTAATTGTAAGTTAAAGAATATGTTTAAGCCTTGCGGAACTCGCCGGCTGCGTATATTTTCCACAGTAAAGAAAAAAATACCGGCAATCATCAAATATCCCATTTGGGTCTACTTACCTTTACCATCCTAGGAGGACAGCTGTTCAGATGTTTTTTAGCAAGCGAGTACGAGCGGCACGCATTAACTCTTATGGGACCATACTCTTCCACTTCATCTTCATTTTCTAGTTTCAACTCACACACAATCGGGGTTGGGGACTTAAAATACATATATATATATATATATTTATATATATACATATACATATACACATATACTGTACTGCGTGACATGAAATCGCCTACCCAATACCAAATAAGGTGTATATTAGTAATCGACTGAAAGCAAAGCAAATGCGTTTCTCGCCCATAAAGAACTATATCAGGTTTAGAACACGCCTGATTGCATATGAAGTGCAAAGTCAAAAGTGCTACATGAAAAGTGTGAAGTAATTCAAATACACAGTAAAGTGGAAAGGAAGGCATTGTTAGAGGATAACAAAAACAAGAAAGAAAGGCATTTGTGTTGATAGATTGTCGCAACAGGTCTAAATAAGATAGTCGGTCACATGCCCGGAAGAGCAGTAGACTACAGTTACGGCTGGTTGAGGGCTAACATTAGTGCGCGTCCATCGGATATATCACGAATCCAACCCGTGACCACCAGAGCCTTGCACAGTCAGCCAGCAGATCATGCCAGATTGACCCAAATGAAAGCTTCAGACAGTCATATTTTGCAAGCCAACTGTGATATCGCGCTTCTTATCCTGTACTTCCCAACAAAGAGAAAGACAATCCAATGTCTCACTTTATTTGGAGCTGGACAAATTTGATTACCTCAAGTTCGTTTCCATTTCATTCAGATGAGCATAGTTACTCAGTGTAATATGGTCAGGTATAGTTTATGCAGTGCGGGTGTTAGTAACGTAAGTCAATCCAAACCACCCCATTTCCACTTTTATTTTCATTGTTGTTAAAGGTTAGTCTTAGTGGGTAACTTTTTAAAATTATCTTAATTACATGTTCTTATGTGCTTTCTTGTCGCCTTATTTTAATTATGTTCTCCATCCTATCCTGCTAGCAAGCGCATCGTATTTATGGTGCATGTGATGCGTTTAAATGCATCCGTTGTGTACACATGGGGATCTATCTGGAAGGAACAGTGAACGCTGAATAACAAGATTCACCGTAAAATGGTTCTATTCTGTGAATATGTCAAACTTAATCTGTACTTGTTCAGTGCGGAAGAAATTTTTGGTAATATAAATGGGGTTTCTCAGTACCATTAGGAGAAGTTGCTACTATAACCTGCAAATATGTACGCAACCGGTTTGTTCTGGGAACTGGTGATACTGGTGCAGCTACTTATCATACCAAGTATCACAAAATTCAAATATAGTCTGCATAATTGAACGCTTTGTAGAAGGAAGCAGGGCACTGTAACGCAGTAAGTGTTACTAATCTACCAGTAGGGTGAATCGAATTTGCCTCATCAACTTTAAATTGTTACACATTTAAAGATATTACGAAGACAGGAAGCGACTATGTGGGGGTGAACATAGTCAGCAACAAAGTACAGCGACTAATTCCTTGGAATTATTATGCGGCCTTATGGGACCATGCCTTAAGGATCGAATCCGTATGTCCATGCGGAGGCTTGTTAGTACACGCCAATATTTGTAAATCACGTATAGGGAGTAACGCTTATTTACGCTTAAAAGAATGCTTAAAACTGTCGTACCTGATTACTGAAGACATTCTTTTCTCTATGTTGTATAAGCCTGAGCCACAGTTTACTGGTTAACTACTGCAATTAATCTCTGCCCAGAACATTTGTGTAAGATTTGTGCCTAGAGCAAAATTGTATCAAAAAGCGTCTAATGCCGAAACGACAAGGGCAGCAGTAATACCGAGTGCACTACACACAATGATATGCTTTTTAATTTGAAACTATGAGATGTTTCGAATATATAAATTTGTTTGTAACACGAATATTCCCTTTAAGCACCTCATAAATCAAGAAGCAATACATCTGTTGCAAAATATTAACATTAGATTCTTTGCGTCAACCACAACGCAACACTTGCGATAAAACAAATCTATCTAAGTAAACAAGATTCTTAATAACTCAAGTAAGCCGCAGTATTAACTGGTGGATATGACCCAATCAAGACCAAGGCAAACTTACTAATTACATCGGTAGCTTTTGTATGCTCAACACCGGACGATTCACCCCTCTCAAAGACGCTTCCTCGGTGGTCAGCATTTTCCTATTCATAACGCCTAATAACATCTAGTGCCAACTCTACTGATAGACTTGTTGACGGGTCATTATATGTGGTGGGATTCATGTAGACCCCATGGTTCTTTCTACTTAATTGCTTCGGGGACCGTTTTAACACCATCCGGAACGGTTTAGCCATATATTGTATAACTCGACTACCAGTTCTGCCGTTTTACTTATCTCGGAAACTTCAACTCAAATGGTAAATAGTGAGAGACTTCTATATTCCGGGGACCTTTCTCTGCAGTTTCCGAAAGAAATCATTCGTTTGTACATAGAGAACTGCTTGAGCAGCCGTGAAGGTGCGCGGTAGAGCAGAATTGACCTTGTATCCAGTGCGGTTTTCTGCAAGATCGACTTTGAAGGATAGGAATACAAATACATTTGCTACATTTTGCTATTAGCATTGATGGATTCTGCAATTGAAATCAAACGTACTCTTGCGTGCATTTCTTAGGGGATATATTTGTCAGTAAATTCGAGGGTTTCTACTGTTTTTATGCCTTCTGTTCCCCACTACTGAAACTTTCAATGTTCCTATAGAACAATGTCTTCACGGAGGCACGTTTGTGCACAACTACACAAAGGCCGCGTAAATACAGGATAAATAAAAGGTACTATATATGTATTACCTCCCCATGGTTGCATTAGAGGTACGTCTAAATGTCTCAGAATTCTGTGTTCCGCATCATGTGATCTGAAGTTATTACGGAGAACGCAGTTCAATATAATTAAATTTAGCTTCCCGTTAAATGGTAAAAGCCAGTAAAATATGCATGCTTGTATGACTTAAGATTCTTGGGAATTGACTGCATCAAACACTAGACTATAGTTACACAAGGTATCCGCACTCTAGATTTTATACTTAATAAAATGAATGTATGTTTCCCATAACCTAAAGGTTCCTCCATGGTGACTGGTGGAAAAGTACACATAGCAATACAGGTAATTCTTAACGTTGCATTTATTTTAATACCTGCAGAAAAGACATTCTAATACAACATTTGATGAATAAATATACCTTGATTTTTGCAGTATTAGAGCTGATTATAATTTCCTCTAAGCTTTGTGCCGTCCGTCTACCCAGTTTATAAGACACTATAAGTAGATCGCTCAAAGAAATTCATACATCTAACAATTAAGCGAAGCAAAATTCCTTGGCTCTAGAAAGAAAACAAACCAACCTCATTCATGCACTCTGCATCGGGAATTGGCCAATAGGCATATAGCTACCTATAAACATCTGTACTTTGGATGTGGCTCTATCCCATCCCTGCATTCTACGACTGAACGTTTCGTCTTGGTTTAGACTCATCAGATAGATATAGATATCCAAAACCCACAAATCTGTAATTTTTGTTTTTTCGTGTGTGAATTTGCAAATGTATGCACTGTTGAGAACTGATCCTGTCACAGATGACGGAACCAAATTATAATTTAACAGCCTTATGCTTGACAAACCAATCAAAATTTTGTCACACGAAATAAACAAATTATAAGCTCGTGCAAAAAGCACGATTGAAAACATCCGAACGAGTATGCGATCTATTTGTAAATACTTTCTATCTGACTGAAAGTTAAAAGAACAGAATGTTTCTTCTTGAATTTTTACTGCATATTTGTCTGAAAATCTAAATTTTCTTCAAAGCTTTAAGTTGCAACGAAATTTGATCTAGCTAATTAAGAAATAGCATAGCATTGTTGTCAAATCATCAATAGAGTATTCAATTTGTAGCTCTCCATATCAACGCTACGAAGATAAAACTTCGTTTTGCTGCAAGAAATAGACATCAATTGCAAAGAAGTTAAAGTAATTGGTAACAAATTCCACGTGGCAGGTAAATATTATTAAAATCGGATTGTATTCTAGACATTACATACGGCGACAAAGTCCCAAATGAAATCATTTACATTAGCTTCTTTATTGTGACGCTATAAAACCCAATCTATTGACATCCTTGCACGCATGAGCATGTTGAAATGTGAAAATGATCCGTCCCTTTGTGGGCTCGGATTCTCGTTAACAAGTGAAATGTACCCTGTTTTTATTTAATGACACACTTCGCTCTCTGGTCCAGTAACGATGTGACAGATGCTGCGGTAATCCTGAAAGACAATACACGGCATTTCGAAAATATTCCTTACGGTAATTGCATCCAATAAGTCTCAGTGCGAATGTTCTAAGGGAAAGACGTAGCGTATATATAATAGCACAAGATAATTGTTGTGCTTGTCATTTAAAGTTCATAAACCGTATGAAAGTTACAGTAAGTATACACAGAGAGATGTCAAATTAGCAGGGAAGTAAATTATTGTTGCTGATCCAATTACAAAAGACATTTGCTTTATTACACTCTTTCGTCATTTTCTCTAATAAACATTTGTGAATTAAGCTCATAAATTAGGTACTTAATGAGCTAATATAAATTTAGTAGTTTTTGCTTTAATTTGGTTTCTCGTTGATATAGTGGGCTACACCAAAACATGACGTTCACATGGCAGTTGACTGTAAACTACTGATGACGCAATAAGCACAACTGACCGGTTCCTTATAATATTGTTCACGTTGAATTTGGCGCCTATTGTATCCCTCCTCATTTTGCCTCAAATCGAACCATAGGCATGTTTCTTGTGGGGATTATAAAATAAGCGCTCGGCAGTTAAATTTAATTCTTCCGATGACTCCTGACAATCACTATGGTAAGTATAGATTAAGCAATTACCAATCTGTATTAACCTTGCATATGTCGTTAGGTGGGCAGGAAAACACACACTAGCTGCTTTAACGTTTCCCTTCACTTGCCTGTGACCAGGTTACTTGCAAAAAAATCTGTTGGAATGCACAGTTTTCGAGCAGCCATCTCTGAATTTCCAAAACCGGATATTTTCCCCTATCTCAACGAAATTTCTATATCTAAGTAGATAGGAGAGTATATCAGAAAAATAAACAAAACACGAAGCTTTGAGCAAACAATTGTTTTCGATTACTTCTTCATCAGGCTCATACAGTAATGTACATTATGTTAACGTCTGCTGCAATCGTTAGTGTAACAAAGAAACAATTGATCAGACAATTTAACTTGTGATCGTGATGGCCTTCATCTGATCACGTGACTGAGGTCAGGTGAATTCGCGGAGTACCATTACTTCCTTCACGGCTGGTGGTCGGCCAGGGAAGTTGTAGTGTTTGTATTAGTTTCTTCTGAACACACAAGTCCGGATTTGTTAGACGTATGCATATTGCCTCAGCGGTGGCGAGTATGCTTGCTCTTAGACGATGATTTTGTCTTGATGGTATTTTGTAGAGAATTTGAAAGGCTGTTCGTTTGTCTATCTGGTGACCTGTGTTTATTAGATGGTTTGTAATCGCACTGTAGTTTGTTCTATTCTCGCGCGTGTAGAGCCAACCTGGCAGGTGTTCCTTAATTCTCTTACCTAGATGCCTGGTCGTCCGTCCAACGTACATGGCCCCGCACGGGCAGGTGAACCGGTAGATTAACATCGATTGGAGATGATCAGGCACTCGGTCTTTGAATCTCGGAACTAGTAAAGGTCTGCTCGTGAAAATCACATTCACTTGAGCCGCATTAAAGGTCTTTTTGCAGCTTTGCTGTAGTCGGCGTGTGCATGTTTCAGCCGCACTATTTCCTTTGAATGGAAGTGTCAAGTAAAGCTGTTTCTTTTCAACGGTTTGTTTTGATACTTTTTTTATGCATCGCTTCATATGGGTCTCGATAAATCGCTCCGGATATCCATTTTCGAGAAGCGCCTCTTTGATTCGTGCGAGTTCGTCTTTTATGGTATCTTCGCTGCAGATTTTATATGTCCGATCGGTAATCGTTCGTACCAGCGTTCTTTTTTAGCTGAGTGGTGCGAAACTATGAAAGTTCATGTATTGTCCCGTCCAATATGGTTTCCTGTATACCTTTCTTTGGATTGATCCATCGGTCCTTCTGATAAGACTTGCCTGATGAAGAAGTAATCGAAAACAATTGTTTGCTCAAAGCTTCGTGTTTTGTTTATCTTACGAAACTTGACGTAGCAAATGGGCATTCTACTTGAGTTATATCAGAAAAACTGTTGATCATTCACTGACCGGATATTAACGCCGCAACATTGTAATTTTTATTTTGATCATATATAGTACAACACTTTAGTTTCTTCCGTCAACCTTAGATGGATGTACTGACATTTGACTGTAATAAGGTATTGATGGCAAAACTGAGCGGTTGTTCGATTAGCTGTTCCTAGGTCTGCAATACTACTAGGCTAGCAGGTGAGCAATTGGATATGTTCTTTAAGCCAGTAAAAACAAAATATGCTTTCTATCAGTCATCGGGCAATCTCATAGAATTATGCACAGCCACCAAACTTGCTCGTCGTTTTTAACACTGAAATCGCGTTTTCATGAAAACACCTCAAATTTCATATCTTATGCCATATTGCATTAGAGAGACGTAGAAAGGAAATTTGTACAAATCTTACAAAACATGGTGAAAATCGTTATAATACTTGTCAGTCGTGAATATTCCCATCGTTCTCAAGTAGCGCTCAAAATATCACTCACGGTAATGCAGGATTCAACATGTGAGATGTCATGTTAAGTGTGTAATCATTGTCTATACAGAATAGTGGTAAAATATAAATCTAACAGCCGTTTGAAGATCTGCACAGACGTTGCCTCCATTATACGTTCAGGCAAACCTTTCCAAATATTTACCACACTCGGTTCAAAAGGTTGTGGGTGGGGAATTCGCTTCACATCTGGCACCACAAGTTGGTATCTGTGTCCCCGAGTGCTGCATTGGCCTCAGCATGCGGAAGTCACCGAGATGTAAGATACCGCAGTTCATAATGAGGTCGACTCGCACCCGACGGTAGGACAAGGTGTAAAGTTCTATTTCTCGCACCGGACTTCATACCCCAAGCCCCCTAAACCCGGTATAAGCCTAGTAGCAACGTGTTGGACCCGTACGATCTTCTTTGTCTTGTCTTGGGTAATCGGAAAGTAGGCTGGTGAACCATACTCTAGCATTGGTCAATTGATGGAAGAGAAAAGGGCGAGTGGCAACCACTACAGATCAGGTGCCGAAGCTTAGTTTGAGCACCCAAAGGAAGCGCAGTTCGTTCCTATATAACCTTGTCTTGCTGTCCACGGACTTCAAATCGTAGCGTGAGAATACACTTAGGTCCTTCATTTATAGTGTGGGATATGGCGGTTGGCCGTCAAGCGTGTAGGTTCGACCGACAGCACCTTTCCTCAGGCTAATAAATACAGACTTGGCGTATGAGATCTTGCTGAAGTACGCCACATTCGTCGGAAGCGCCAATTTCTCTCCGAATCTTCATATCGTCCTCAAACAAGGTACACAGCGCCCGGAAAAGATAAGGTTGATCGTTGATGTAAATTAAGAACAGAGTGGGCCCCAGCAGAGTGCCTAGAGGCACGCCACTTGTAATGGGATACCAGTGAGTTTGATGGTCGTCGAATTGTAATATCCACTTTCATCAAACAAGGATGTCGCGGATCCCCGGTGCAGTGAAGCACCGACACCACACGTCCTGAGATTGCGAAGAGGAACCTTATGACATACCTTTCCGAAGGATTTAATAAAATTACTAAATATCGATTTGACAGACTCTACCTTGCTTATTGCCTGCGACCACGTGTGCCTCATCATAATCAAGTTTCTAACGCATGAGTGGCCTTGAATAAAACCGTGCTGTGCGGGCGTCAGGACCTCTTTTGACTGTAGCAACTGTAATATTCCCTGAAAAAGGCTTTTCGCAGCAACCTTTTTAAAAATAGGTGTTAGACAAATTGGCCTATAGGTATCTACTTTTCTATGGTCTTCGCCACTCGGAATAGGCTGTACCACCGAACATTTCCAGTCAATCGGCAACGAACCTTTGGACAGCAACTAGTTGAAAAGATCAGTCACGACAATAGAGATGATGACAGAAAATGGCTTTAGAATCAATGAGTGAAGCCCATCACCTCCAGCATGTTTGTGTGGTCAAGGCTGACGAGTAGTTGACATACTTCTTCAACGCAGCAATCTAGACTGTCAAATTGAAAAATGCTGCACACGGCAAACTTGGGATAGACACTTGGACATTTGCAAAATACGAAAGCAAAGTCCACGGCCAGCGCGTGCGCATGCTCAGTGCTGCAGGTTAAGGGCTGTCCTCCCGGTCCATCCAGCATTGACACAGCTTCTGCCGGCTTCACAAGTCGCTTTACGTAAGCAAAGACTCTTTGGAGCGGTCTTCTCGGCGATTGCAAGCTGCTCTTCGAAATGAAACTTCTACAACTTAGTCTATATACAACATTATTTTGCTCATAAGCTTCAGTTTCTCATTCGGTTTCGACATAGTTTTCCTCAATGTGGCAGTTGGTTAGTGTGCTACGATGAGATGAAGTTATTTGAATAGTCTTGCTGCCATTTCGGATATATTCTTCATATAAGGTAAAACAGTGCGTCTCACCGTTGTTGGTGCAGACTGTCTGGTTTGTTGTGGTTCATACAACTTCGGATGAAGCTTCGCGGGTATCCGTTGAGTTGGAAACATTTAAATAGATGCTTCTTGTTGCTTTGCCTCCGCGCTACTGCAATGTGTTTGCACTCTACCAAATAGTGTCTGCGCATAGCTTACTTTGGGACATTTCGGGTGGTTACTGTTACAGTTCAGAATTTGGTCCGTATGTGTCTATTTTCTGTAAACTGATGTTTGCAGCCTCCCTTCCATGGTTCTGGTTACTAATACATCCAGCAAATGTAGTTGCATTTCCTTCTCCATTTCCATCATAAACCGGATGTCTTCAATGGCGACGTTTCCTGCTGCGAACGTAAGCAGAACCGGTGCAGATTTGGTAGGTACATTACTTTCGAATTTCTAACGCGTGCTTGCGTGCCGCGTTTCTTCATTTCAGGTGGCACTTTTGCTCACTTGTCTTAATAATTATTTTCTTACATCATTTTAACGTCCGCCAGCATAATTTATTAAATTGAATATGTCGCTTTACCGGAAGTTGTTTAAGTTTGTTGGTTTTCTCCAGGCTGCTATTGATTTTGGTTTATTTTTCCGACATCTTTAGTTTTTTCGCGGTTAGTTTGATAATGCATTCATATCATGTGCTAATTTAGCTGTGTACTTGTACGCCGTTTTCGACCTTTTTTGCCAGATATTTTAATTCACATTGTTGGCTGTTGCTGACATCCCCGGTGTGGTTGTGCTTGATGTGTATTTTGACGAGGGGCTTATCTATCTATTGCCCACCAATTCGTTTATACTGGCTCTAGGGGACTGTTGGTCGTTGCTGAATGGAACAGAACGCATGGTCCTCGTGGTCTTGCTGGGCTCAAAGAGTGATTCCATGCAAGCGGTTGGTATGTGGAGCAGACTACGATGCGGCTATCGCTTTGTGTGTAACTGATTCTCAACTACGTGTGTTTGTGTTTCCTGTGAAGGAGTGTAAGACGACTCTGTTGATAAAACTTGACTCCAATCATATTCCTCCCGTCTTATTTCTTCGGGTATACAGTGCATATGGGTATGCAAATGAAGCTGTGGGTGGCGCAGTGCAAGCCACGAATGGTTCCTCTTTAGGCGCAGGCATCCTATGGCTGTCCTATGTAAGCCACAATGACAGACATATCTGGAACCGGATGTAGCCAACCATATAGCTAACCGGATGTTTGTCACAACGATTGGGATGTAGTTAAATGATTAATAGGATTACCTGTCAGTTTCGCTTCAAGTGGTGCGTGTGAATGGTCCTAACTGATCCACGTTAAATGGTCATCAAGCCTAAGCTTCCGTCAATGATGGGTGCTTTGGGTATATAAATTTAACGGTCTATCCCGGACAAGTCCGCTGACGCTATTTGGACTGATTGAAATGGTTATCTTGTGCATCTTGTTAAGGCTCACCAAACCAACGTAACTGTAATGGTCTCAGCCGACAATATTTGTGGATTTAATCGGAAACCTTTTTTAAATATCTTGACATCATGGAGGTCAATGAACTGATCTGTATCCATAGCCTGATTTAAGATTTCCAAATCTACTGTAAGCGTCATTTAATCGAGTCACATACTCTTCCAGCGGTGCTGACCCCTAATTCCCCCGCATCTATATCTCTTGCTGTTTTGCGTATGTTCTAGTGGGCTCATTACTTATAGATAAAGTAATGGATGCAGTTATTTTCATTCTCTACGGGAATTTCGTCGGGAGGTCAGAGCCTAACTTAAAAATCAATCGATATATTATTCCGTTGTTTCATAAAGAATATAACAACAATTGCTAGAATTCATATAGACAATTTCAGCATAGCGCGAAGTAGTTAGCGTGCTAGAAAGTCTGAAGCACGTGTTGTTCATTCAAGTTCACAGGCGCATGTAATAAGTATCTCGCTGTATGGCTACATGCACGCACTGTAGGTGACATTCACATTGGTCATGGGACATTAGGCAATGGGACATCATAGGTGTAAGCAGAGGGCTAGACGTATGCGTCTATTGAAGACAGGGAGTGCATTCAGACATGCTCTCAAACAGGTTGACACATTGGTGTTAACGAAAGGCAGCTAGGGATGAGCGTGTCAGTGTTGGAGGTCACCAACAGCGTGACTGACTGAAGCCGGTCAATCTAGGATGAGGAGTTTGTGCGTTCTCCCTTTGTACTCTTTTAACAGATATTTTGGTAAAAAGAGTTACCATTGGTTCTAATTCTGATACGGCCGGTGGCCGGTGTTCCTGTGGCAAATTTCCAGCGTTTCTCCAAATGTCCCATAACGTATCTGGCACACAAAATGTGCTCGGATTAACAGTACCAGTGTCACCTTTAGGCTCCAGATTATTATTGCCTCTTGTCGAAAAAATATACTACATGAAGATATTATTAACAATTATAGGCATATTTCTCATCAAGTGAGTATCTGTGACAATGTTGGTCACAGAAATTGCAAGCTTAGATTAGGCCATGCACTTGCAATATTAACATCACGTTGTATTCCTATATTTGTTGGCATTACCTGCAAGGAATTTGCTCCATATGTTTGTCGTATGGGATGGTATGAGGCATATTTGCATTTTGAGTATGTTATAGACACTAAGAGCTAAGTACATTGCATGACGTGGTGATATTACACCCACTCGAAGTTATCTGAACTTTCATTGAACGGATTTTCAGGTTATCTTTCTCGTGAAATTAGACATACTAGTTTCCAGCTCTAGGTTGCTTTCCAACTTACAGCGAAAGGATTTTATGGTCTGATATAACCTGATGGTTAGTAAAAACCGATTCCACAGAGAAGCAGATATAATGGAATGCATGTTAGACAGCAAGTTTGTCTTGCTTCGTTGTATAATTAACTAAGGTGTTAGTAACTTGGTTTTAAGTTCAGTTGTTCTGCACTGTACAATTGGATCGATTGCAACGGGAATTGCCATGAATTCCACTGCAGCAACCGCAAGTTTTTAGTATTCGCAGCCAAAGCGGATCGAGATAAATTTGCGGGTTTCTCTCCCAAGAATTTATGCTATAATTCTTTCCCAACACCTGCTTATTAATTGACCGTTGAAGGATTTCTATCAATTTTCTGTCTAATTTTCTTATACAGCCACAAAGTAGGCTGCGGTAATCTAGGACGTAAAGATTAAGAAATTTCAATAGCTTAACTTTAGCAGTGATTGGATGTAAGCGGTGAAATACGCAAGCCAACCATTGTTTGACTCGTGCTATTTGGTACTCAGTCTGTTCATAGAAGCTAATGTATATGGATATCTGATTCCCAACGCACGTGCAGACGGTCATACGTAAGTGGGTTTGCTGTTACATGTGGTGGATTCTTCTGGTATCAAACAACCGCGACATATCATACTTGAATTTTGTGCGTAGAAAATCATCATCCACTTGTCGCACCAAGTCTCAAGCGAAATAATGTCTTCTTGCATGAGTACGCTTAAATTCTTAAGCTCAATTTGTCGGTACTTGTCCATATTTTTATCTCATCGGCAAGCAAAAATGTCACGCCATGTTTGTTAACCTAACTGAGATAATTGATACAAAGAAGAGCAATTATTGTACCGAACACACTTCCTTGGTTAGCCCGCCAGTAATTTGAGGCGGGAAAGAGCAATAGTCTACTAAATTGACTAGCTCAGCGCTACTGTTAACGTATGATGATAACCAACCCACTGAAGGGTTCCGGACTTCAAAGAAAGCTATCTGAATTGGTAACCGTTCGTGTGGTACCCGAAAGAATGTCTTCTGCATATCCAAGTTTAGAATTGTTATTGCGCGTATTGAGTTACTCGAATCGGGTATGTAGTTCAGGTAATGCAGCCACCAGATAGTGTAGGATAGCAAGTCAGAGACCACATTAGAACCTGTCAATCAATTCCTGTGAGTAGATGAACATCATCAAATAGTTGTTTACCGTTTTTTGAATAAGCCAGCTATTATATGGTTGTTATGGCTAAGCCTGTAATTGCCTGTTGCCAGTTTCGCCCTACCCATATAGTGAGGGCTGATACTTGAATTTTTCTAATGATCCAGAAAGCGGTTGGATCCCAGTGAAATGACAAACATATGCTAAAGGAGCGGTGACAATGAAGGCACTCCCAGTTTCATGGCGGATGAGGGGATGTTATTAGCTTTCAGAATGCAGCATGGTTGAATGGAATATATTGCTTGGTGACTATTGCGGAGAGAAAGGTCACTTTTGATGCAGCCGAAGCATATTAATTGCGTTAGTCTCAACGTTTATGTAGGTAGGAAGAACGAGATAAATACTTCACAGATGGCGCCTGAATGCCGTCCATCATTTCGGTGATCAATTAAATGCATTCGTTGGTTCTTCGACGAAGAAATTTGACCACTTTTTCGCTTCACATGCCATTCGTAGGGTTGCTTGCTCTTAACGTGTTCTCTTTATCAGTTGGAAGTGCTATATTTTGGAAATGAAACGGTGCATCTTTAGAATTATTGTGAATTATCCTGTTCTTTACTAAAGCTCCAACATTTTGCTGGTTTTCAGACGGATGGAACTTTCCGCTGCAGTTTGTTAAACGTCACAGCTTAGTTTTCCTTCTGCAGCAACGGGACTATGACTTGCTGAACCTAATGACTGATGTGTTCCAAGCCTGTGCAGGGATTGCTGGTGAGAAAGAAATCAGCAACTCAGAGGACCGGATTATTTGACCAAAGGGTGCTCAGTTATTATTGTGGATGGTGTAGTAGGAAGGAGGTATTTGTTTGGTGGCTATTTCACCGGTGAAGGTAAAGAGTTCTATGTGGCGGTCGCTAGCATTGCGGTTCTCTAAAAAGTATATCTACACATTTATCATAAACAATGGAAACATCATGTCTAATGTGTTTGTCAACCTACTTGGCCTAGTAAAACCCTGCGTCCAACCACAAATTCTGACAGAAGAAATAAGGTCTCTGAGCCTATAGCCTATACCTTCGGTTTATTAAAATCATCTACAATTCTTCATTGTTTGTTTGGAACTTCCGATGCAAACTTGAAACCTAAAGTGATACGGACAACATTCCTGTTTGATGCATTCGGCGGTTTGGGGATACATGCAAAGAGAACCAGAGAGAATTAAGGACGTTTGCCAGTTGCGGATGTTTAAGCCGTTTAGCTGTACATGTGTGATGGCCTTAGATAAGGCATCATCTGCATTCCGCTGCAGCGATCAATACAAAATTTGTGTTAATTAGGGGTAATTAGAGGAGTCTAATTTATCAACGGAGTACCATGTATCGGTAACGAGGAGTGCTTGCAGTTGTTTTAAATGTGCAAGCATGCTTACAAAATACCGTTTGTTGATGATCCACCTGGCATTAATCAAAAGTAATGAAAACGTACCATTAATGGTGGAACCAGTGTTCATGTCACCGCCGTGTGATTCACAGTAAGCGTGGATTTTTTGAGAGGCACATACGCGGGGAAGCATTGGGAACGAGTCCATTGTTAATAGCCTTGCGCGAGGGGTATTGTGCTGTCCGCCATCGCCAGTATACCTTGTGAAATAAGAAGGTTGATGTATAAAGGATACATTACGGTTAAACTTGGCGGTGAGCTTATCTGCTCATGTGAAGAAATTGCAGAAATAACGGGTGCATGTACTTGGCATCTGCCGCCCATGTAGGCGGTTTAAAAGGCCGCGGTTCCATATATATAATTATATATATATATGAAAATATCTACTGTGTTATCTCCCAGAACAACTCCATGAGTATCGTAACACGAGCGTGTTCCATTACTTTATCTCGTGATTTCACTTCAACCATTTACGTCAGGTGTGTAATCGACGATATGGATATATGTGCTCAGATAAGCCTACTGATCCTATATCCTACTTTCTGCTATTTTCGTTGCCTTCAGGATGAGGTGAAGCAAAGATGAATAAACCCGATTTCGTACGCTTATATCACTATCACCTCAGTTGTCCCCTGCTACTTCATTTCAAGGACGCTGTGACTGCGACGGATTTTGTTAAAAGGCATGACTGTACCACGGTCCAAGCACTGCATGTTGTGATAAACCACATTCCCGTTCTAAAGGAAATCTGGAGGAGCCAAGCCCAGTTGCTTCCTAATGAACTACAAATATCAACGCATGAGTTGGACACAGGTACTCCAGGCCGGTGATCCATACCCGTGTAGAAGTCACAAGCAGCTCTCAAAATAGGACCATTTAAATGATTCTGAATGCAGATGGAACCTTTCTATTACATCCATTGACTCGACTGTTAGCCTCAAGGCTTCGGCAATCGCATCAATCGACAATGAGACACATCACTTTGCTACAAAACTGCCGTATTGCTGAATGCTACATCAACGTCGAAGCAGGAACGCTAGGGCCAAAAATTAGTGGCGGCGCACGAAGTTCAATTTGGTAATTCAACTAATTACGGAAATCAGCCAAACACTATTTTCTTGTTTATTGACATCCTTGCAGCTTGTTGTGAATACTTTACAGCTGAATCCACGCACGCTAACCCGAATATGAGCAACTATTACAGGAAGCCAATCAAGCAGTCGTTGTACACGCATTGACATACATTGCTGTCGAGGCGTTAGCTACGCGGATACATGTTGTAATTAGAAAACAGCAAGATCCTAAAGCCACAATACATGATTACAGTGCATTTGCAGTGCTTACTGGAGCGTCAATTCAGGGTCGTAGTCACAAGTCGTACTTAAAATCTTATAAGCCTAAATGAGGTAAAGCCTCAGTATCCCGTTAAAACACAAGGTTCGCGTTGTCGTGATAACATTTAACGCAAACACGCGTCCTTCCTAGAACTATTAAATAACGGCGGATCTATGGACTCTGGGCCTGTACTAGTATACCACATATACACGAACTTAGTGGAGACGAAAGACCACCCACTAATGTCATATCACGGTTAAACTGGGAATCATCCTGGCTAAAACAAGACGTCTAGACCTAATGACTTTCTTGTCTACCCAGGGCACTTGGCCTCGGAGCACAATGCGGCAACGGCATAATCCATATGCACAAACACCATTCAAATGAGCCTACTCCTGGCTGAAAGGACAGAGCAGCCTGACAATTCAGCTTCAAAAGATTTAATGTTTGCACCTGACAACAAAACACAGGTTACTTGCATTTGCAGGGAGTCGTGTAATATTTTGGTTTGCTATCCTAACACTTAACAGTAACAGACAGCTCCTTTACCGTAGCGTATTTTTCTCAAAGATCCCGGTTTTTATGACCACCGATTCGTTGCCTGACGACTAGCTGCTTGAGTAACCTAATCACATTGCAAAACAAAGCAGCCACTTAAGTGGCCTTCCGGATGGCAAGGAAGCGGGTTGCGTGAATTCTGCAGATGACAATAGTCATTTGTCCTCGGTAACTGAAAGAAACCCTGAGATTGTCGCTGAAACCAGTGTGATTGCAGCATGGATAATGATTGGAACCTACGCATTGGATTTGCTTACCATGCGCCGCACATCAGCATCACGAATATTAGACAGTCGAGTGGCATATGAGATTATATGTAGGTGCGCAAAGGATACCATTTTGTTGTTTGCGGTGACATACTGATGCAGGAAATTTATTTGAAGACTTGTTGTTCACTATAGGCGCTACTTGCACATTGTCTTGTATTTTACATTAAAGATTCGAATGAATTCATTTGATCCTCCATTAGGATTGGCACCATTCCTCTCGTAATTCTTACCTTGGGTCTATCAAATGGTAATGTTATTATCGGGGATAGACAACCGGAAGGTGATCAAAAGGTTTTGTCGTCAAACCTCAGTTTAACTAACGTAGTGATTAAGGCCTAATGCTCTTACGTCTAACTGGCTATATGGCCTACTTGATCGGGAAATATTCGCAGCGTCGCTGTAATTGTATCATTGCCATACGATTGTACATACATGCGGCACGGGCATAGCAGCGGAATCTCTCTATTAGGATATAAATGCATGTATACGCAGCATTGCCCGTGTAACTTGTGAGACACGCCACATGCATGAAAAGAAACAACATTACTCCCGCTGGCACATGATCGAAAACCAACTGGTTTGCCAGTACCCCCATAGCACGATATAACCGCGCTGTATCCACTTCCCCACCAAGGTGACGAATTGCATGCACGCCCATTAACAAAGGTCATTTCTGATGAACGCGCAACTCTCTCAGGTGCGCACAAACCGTGGAACCCTCTGCAGTTACCTAAATAAATGTATAAGTAAATGAACAAATAATTAGGGAAAAGCAGCGCAATGTCGGACTTGTATATACTGGCATGTCATACTTGCAAATGTAAATACCATGAATGCATGTGTTATGCTTATAGGGTACTCCCGTAATTCAGCACGTGATGCTCCGCTCGCAATAGCCGGTTATTAGGAAATTCTGCCGCCCACCGACTTTCAGTGAGCGCGTGAACTACTTGAGTACACGCTAGTTACCATTGTTTTCCTAATTTGTTTCCCTATCATGTGCCGCTAATCGAATGAGGTGGATTAGTGACAGCCCCCTGCCACCCGCCACGGTCGCATGTGAGTGAAATCCGCCAATCACCTGATATCGCTCATGGGACGCTGCACAAATAATACTAACCAAAGCTTCACATACGAAATGGCGCCTACGCGCATTCGAGCGACTTAACAAGCCCCCTATACTAAACGGTTTACTCCACCGCTCTGCCACAATAACCAGTGCTAAGCAACTGCTCTTCTGACAACGACAGTGGCAACATGAGCAACAGATATCTGCGACTAGTTAAGAACACGTAATGCTATGTATTGTT
Organism: Dicrocoelium dendriticum; assembly: GCA_944474145.2. NCBI lineage: Eukaryota > Metazoa > Platyhelminthes > Trematoda > Plagiorchiida > Dicrocoeliidae > Dicrocoelium > Dicrocoelium dendriticum. Next base: position 27,108 of record CALYDF020001944.1, read on the forward strand.
CATGCAGAGCATTTAATGTACCAGGACCCCTCGTACCGATTAAGAGAAAGTGTCACCTGTTCTACAGACAAAAGTTTATTTTAAGAACCGTAATGTTTAAATCAAGCGAATGATTAATGCGTCCGTATTTCCCGGTAAACGGTTGTACCAGCTGCTCGCAGTGGTGCGACGTAACGCATCTGCGCACTTACGGTCCCAAGGTTTACAGAAATCTTGTAAGACACTTGCTGTTGCTGAGAACGCCTTCCGGGTCCCCTCTCAGCATTATGCCATACCTGGTCCTCAACGTGTCTTTCACACAATGTCTTGCTTACACTACATACGCCTTTACTGAGGTTAAGCAAAGAAGAGTAAAACGCCAGTCGTAGAAGTCTTCTTATTCAATAAAATTACTCTTGAAACACGTTCTCCAAGTCCGTGTGCCTCTTCGCATTGTCACAATGCGCTGCTGGATGACGTGGGATCCCTGGGAATGAAGAAGATTCCGAACCCATTGCGCGAACCTGCATTTGTCGTAGATGCCACGTAAACAGCAAAATATATCAACGATTTCTTAATAATTGCGCCAAACACGTGTAAATTCGGAAAAAGACTGTTGGCCACTGTACACCGTGCGCTACTTCCACGCCTTAAGCAACCGGTTATAAGAGCTTAAAAGGAGTTGAAATTTGTCTCAGCGATCCAAACCGTTTGTCTAAATATTTCGTGTAAATGTACCACGTTAAAACCAAAAGCGTCGCAATTTGTTTTCCAATATTTTCATTGTTTCCGGAATGTAATGCACCGTTTTTAAGATTATAAGTCGACCGTGAGGATGATCGATTGAACATCCATACAATGAAAGAGTAAAAAAAGTATAATGAGTCTAATAACCCAAATTCACGCAATGTGGATAACGCTTAGTGTCTACAACATGCTCAAAATGCAAATATGCCTCATACCATCCCATACGACAAACATATGGAGCAAATTCCTTGCAGGTAATGCCAACAAATATAGGAATACAACGTGATGTTAATATTGCAAGTGCATGGCTTAATCTAAGCTTGCAATTTCTGTGACCAACATTGTCACAGATACTCACTTGATGAGAAATATGCCTATAATTGTTAATAATATCTTCATGTAGTATATTGTTTCGACAAGAGGCAATAATAATCTGGAGCCTAAAGGTGACACTGGTACTGTTAATCCGAGCACATTTTGTGTGCCCGATACGTTATGGGACATTTGGAGAAACGCTGGAAATTTGCCACAGGAACACCGGCCACCGGCCGTATCAGAATTAGAACCAATGGTAACTCTTTTTACCAAAATATCTGTTAAAAGGGTACAAAGGGAGAACGCACAAACTCCTCATCCTAGATTGACCGGCTTCAGTCAGTCACGCTGTTGGTGACCTCCAACACTGACACGCTCATCCCTAGCTGCCTTTCGTTAACACCAATGTGTCAACCTGTTTGAGAGCATGTCTGAATGCACTCCCTGTCTTCAATAGACGCATACGTCTAGCCCTCTGCTTACACCTATGATGTCCCATTGGCTAATGTCCCATGACCAATGTGAATGTCACCTACAGTGCGTGCATGTAGCCATACAGCGAGAGACTTATTACATGCGCCTGTGAACTTGAATGAACAACACGTGCTTTAGACTTTCTAGCACGCTAACTACTTTGCGATTGGCGTAAAATTGCTGCTCGCAGTGTTAGGGCCACTGCCGCCTTCCTTGAGTTGATTCCAATCAACTGTCGTCTTGTTATTTGGCTCATTCGTTCCAATAATTTTAGCAGACATCGAGCTGACAAGCTTTCTCTTGTTTGGTCTATGCCCATGTCCCCACTGTCTGCAGCCGTGCTTACGGACCCCTATACTTTTTCTTTACCGCGCTTGATTCTACTTGTTTTGCAATGCCGTGTTATACAGGTTTTTTCTGTACGTGGATTGTGCACCAATGATTTGCTTTTGATGTTTTTCGCCATATATGAGTATTTGGTGGATATTCTCTGGCTACTGTCGGGGATCATAATGATTGGCGCAACTGTCGTGTATGTTCGCAATCTTGGATTTTTGCTACAGCATTCTATCCGTTGTCTGCCGGACCACCAGTTTGACCGACTGCGTTTGGCTTTAGCATAGCATTGTAGAGGATTCGACGAACTAGTTCCCCAAATCTGATGTTCACACTATAAAGTACTGCTTGTCCATTGAAAGCTATGCCTAAGCTTTTGTGAGTTGTGGCGTAGCCAGCTTTGTAACACTTGTGCGAGTTGGTTTAAAGTGCAACAACTGCTGAAAGTCATACCTTGCTCAATGTGTTCACCTTAATCTCATCCAGATAAATACAACTAATAGTACGACCGATTTGCATTGGTTCTGCACGGAGTGTACGTCTCTTCCACTCGTCTGATTTATACATGTGTTTGCGTAAAAGTGTGATAGGCTGACAAAGAATGTGGAGCAGGCATACCCCGTGCAATCTGTTCCACATGAAACAGACATATCAGTGCCTCGAACTACAGGCTCAACATACAGCTCCAATTCATAACAGTGTAAGAGTAACGATCCCGATTTAGCCACCCCTACAATAGGAGATGTCCATAAAGATGCTTTCACCACATATTCTTCATTAGAATCTCTTGCCACACTGAAGACTGTTGAAGGCCGGACGACATTAGCGTCCGTTGTTGCTATCCATATGACGGAGGTACCTCCCATCGGAATCCCGCCTGCTTCCAAACGACTTACTACTACCAATAACATCAATGGGCTCAAGATCCCATCTTTTGTCTAAGCAAAGAAATCAGCCACTGGTCCCAATAAAAAGGATAACATGAGACATTAGTACAAATATGTTACTGTTATATTCTCTAATGTGAATGAATCCTGGCGAACTTTATGAAAGCTAAAATACTAGACAATAACAAACAGTGGGAATTTTTGTGTCCACAAATAGGGCTTAAAGCTGAACCAGTCAAAGTGATGCGTGTCGTCCATCACCCAATATCCTTACACTACGGTGAACCACGGTTTTTCAGGTAACACTTCAGTCAGGTAATGTTGCAGAGGCTGTTCTTTTGTCAGTGTTGAATACTGCCTCTTGAATACGTCAGGTTCTAACAATGTGATACCAACTCTCCTAGTCGGGTGAACGAACGAGACTGCAAATTACTTTCTCACACAGCAAGGTAACTGACGTCTCGAAGTCTGCGGGTTCTCGGAACTTAGCCGCGAAAGATGAATTCTCGCGAATCGAACGGGTTCCTAGACCGAACACAAAGTTTCTACGCACGATTTCCCAATCCAAGACTGAATCAAGAACAATACAGGCCTTTTGCCACAGGCGCTTTTACTGGCCAAAGCTAAGGCGATTCTAGCTTTGTACAGACTCATTTTTATATCACGAAACGGTGATAAGGAGGGTTTCCCTTGGAAGGGTTTGCTTACGCAAACCCTGGAAACAAGATACATGGTTTTATGTAAATATGCAAAGTCCGTAAACTGAGCAGAAATGTTGGAAGTTTTGCGAGAGTTTTCCGGAAAAGTAAATGTTGCTTGGATACAACGATGCGTGTTTGGTTGGAATCAAGACTGTTTCTGGGTGCAAAGGCTAAACAATGTGAATGTTTCACGAGTTGGAAGGCTGATTGCACGTGTGCGTTTTGTCTGATCCGAGTACATGTACACTTGTATGAATCGAGTTTTTAGCCTTCCGTAATTTAGGCCTGTAATAATTATAGGGACGTTGGGTCCCCATAACCGTCAGGCACTCGCCTTTCCACCACTATATACACTGTTCGACTTTTTCCCCATGTTCCTTGGAGCGAACGGCAGAAACGCAAGCAAACTCCAGATGAATTCCGTAATCAACAAAAAGTGAAGTATAACCTTTTGCACGATATCCCCGAGCTCCAGACAGAAAGCAAGCTATAAGTCAAAGCGCATGAGTGAGATGAATAGCGTGCAGTGCTCTCACTAGAAAATGTTATCGCTAATTCGACAGCAAGTTTACTAATATCACCTAACTACAATGGGTGTGGTCCCCGAATTTGATGAAATTATCATTGCACTCCGAACTGATAGCAGAACATGTGATCAAAATGTGGCACAAAAGTGTAAAATGCAGCCATCCGAAAAACGTCTAAAGGCGATAGACACCGGACTACAGAAAGACAATGAAACGCCGAGCAAGCAACAGACGAATACAATTCTGTCACTGTGTAGCTCAGAAGGAAGACAATATCAAAACACACCGGCAGGTGAAGGAGGACGGGTTGGTCACCCTATTGTGGGCGCTGAGAGCTCTATACAACAACCTGAACTGGCTCTAGGGACTGTGTCATCGGTCCTACAAAAATATGATCGGCAGCCGACCCCGCAAGAGAAGGTACATACCGTCACCTAAAACCAGCATACACAAACGTGCTTCTGACCACTGATTCCCTTACCTGATTGTATACCAATTCACAAAGTCTTCTCAGCAAGCTAACCGAACTTGTTATTCCTCAGGTCTTCAGACCTTGTGACCTAGTTGTGATCACCGAAACGTGGCTGAACACGGTGATCACGGATGTTGTGATTGCACTACCCAGGATGACTTCTATACTAAACGACTGACCTAGCAGAGGAGGGGAGTGCCTTTGTATTATCGACCCGCCCTGCATGTTGAATTCATTGAGGATACAGGAACGAAAGTCATCGATTTGGTGTCGTATGCACCTAAGACGTGGTGGGGTGTGTTTGCTAGCAATAACATACCGCACTCCACTATTCAACTGCAAAATGGATCAGTCCCTAGCTTCTGCGATGAAACCAGTCCTGACACGACCATATAGTCGCGTGTTTCTGATGAAGGACTTCAAGCTGCTGCAATCAAAGTTCAGCATCGCACAGAGAACAAGTTAAGGTTGATTTGCAAGAGGTGATCGTTGACGCACCTCTGCACAAGCATGTCTCCTCTCCCACACCATTCCGAACGAGCAAGACCCTCTGTTTTTTACCTTGTGCTCTCCAACGAGGAAATGATGCTCAACACCGTGACCATAGGTTCACCGTTTGGCCGTTGCGATTACAGACAACTTGTCGTTCAAGGCAGCCAATGTGATGAAAAGGCTAATGTCATTGCGCGTGAAAGCTTATCTAGCGTGGGCCACATCAAACCGAAGGCATTGAAGGCAGCGGCCATGAAGTTTGTTGAACCATTCACTCGGTCCTTTTAACGTTTTTCCGACGAAATGCAGGTTTCCAAACTGGACGTATAATTGCACAGGTGCTCATGGGATATATTAAAAGGAACAACGTCCTTGTGTCACAGCAACAATGAGTCCGCCAAAATCGATCCTGCACTAAAACTTGCTGTTAGCCATAGCAAGCTTGACAGAGTCAGCCGATGCCAGAGTGGGTCAACGTTGTGTACATGGACTTCTCGAAAACGTTCGATCATTTGGACCACCGGGTTCTCCTGCACCAGCTTCAAAGCTATGGAATGGCTGACCCCTACTCTGTCGGATTATAACTTCTTCGCTTATCACTAGCGGAATTTGTGAGTCCGCAACTCTACTTCCGACCCAATTGATGTCCAGTGTAATGTGCTCCAAGGATCGGTACTGCAGCCACGTTTACTCGTAACATTCGTTAACGATCTTGCCAGTGTATTGTAGTCGAATTTTTTACTATTTGCAACTGGTATAGAATTTTGGCCTGCTATTAGGACATCGGGTGATCATATGGCATTGCAGAGTGGTCCACCGAATACCGGCTCCAGTTCCAGTTGACCAAGTGCAAAGTCGTAAACATACGCCATCAGCTTAGCTATAAATATCGACTTGAGGACCATAAGTTAAAACGTGCTTCTCAAAAATCTTCCTCAAGGTGCTCGTGTACGATCTTGCTTGCTCAGACAGGCTGAAAAGGCATCATAAAGAGCCAGTCAACATCTTGGACTCTCACGGAGGGCTCTCGGGAATTTCGAGCCATCAGTCTCCCCGCAATTGCTGAACCCCCACGTGGGGTCCACGTGGAACATGCGATTCCCCCTGGAATGCCCTTCCGACTCACCTTATCCTTGACCCTCCATTAAAGCTATTCAAAAAAGGTCTTGATGTAAATCATTCCAATTTGCATTAGTTAAGATAGACCGTTCCACTTGCATGACGAAATAACACAAATGGAACCATATGCCTAAACGCCCTCTCTGCAACGTGGCGGTGAGGATACATGCAGAATGTCGTGGTGAGTATCTTGGATGTATCTAAACTGCATTAACATACCACATCTCACAAATAAAGCAACACAGGAGTGTGTTGTCATTTTCTTTTTCTGCTTATCAAGCTCTTACTGATCTTTAACGACACAATACTATTTGATCATATGCATTTGAATTTGTGATTCTTCCATCTTACGGGACTTATCAAACACATGAAATTTTACCCTGATAATCGCTTGATCATTGTGCATTCGATTTGTTTATCCCACAGTTTGGAGTCCTGATTCTGTAAGATAAGGTATTACGATTCTAGTAACTTGTCGGCAATGTTACTTGTGCAGTCGCTCTTTAATTTACAGGAAATGTGGAAAGCGAGTAACTCGTTTAAGATACCCAAATGTTTAGCAGTATTGGATAATCCTTAACTGACTGACATCGGTCATCAACCACTATAGGAACACCGTGTCTGGTCGCAGCTGTTCTCATGCTCATATATGCGCTGTTTTTCTTGCTAATGTAGAACGCAAATAAATAACGTCTCCAAAATATTCATTAAATCGGTTACATTATGTAATATCGTTAGTATTAGAATGTGTGTGAGGTCTCTGCAAATTCTCTGGCATTTTTTAATTTACCGGAATTCTTTACCAGCGTCATGCATGCATTTTGAATTAACATCTATTTTAGTACATAAATTTGCAAAATGACTTGCAAGTCCTGTCAGGTATCTAGGCTTAAGGAACTGAACGTTATGTTATAAGATACACCAGCCGCCATGAACGATGTGTGAATCTCTGCTAGTGTCATTATCAGCTGACAGATCGCAGGCCAAGTAAGTTCTGAAGCTTCGCTTCATAAGTAGTAACACTTAAGTAAACCTACTACTAATAACGGAAACAATTTAACCAGACAACATTATAAAGCACACTAACACTGAATATGCGTGCTTACATGGTGTGTTCCATGCAATCTTATAAATAAATAAATAAACTTTTATTCGCGACAATGCGAGGCACACCTTTACAGGTATGATCAAGTTTAGCCAACATAGTGTGATCAAAAATGTACAAAAAGCATGTTTGGCATAACAGTGAATGTAATAGTATGGGCGTATATACGTATGTAATTGTTATGAATGTAGCTTGTATTTTTGAATGTGCCGCGGAATTTTTGACTGCTTGTTATCGGCAGGAATGTGAGAATAAGCTATTGATGTCCGGAGATTGGATACAATTTTCTGGATGTCCACGGGAAAGTGAGTTTAGTTTGTGGCGAGTCACATCCGCCAAATCACAGTGTTGATAAGCAGACATTTATGGATTTTTATAGGCAGAACGCTTGCCGGGCGAAAACCCACCACGTCCTGGAACACTGCAGCCGATCTATTTGCTGGAACGGGTTTAACCCGAACCACCCAGTTGGCACCACGAGGAGGTTGTCCGGCTAGCCAGCCAGTAGGCATGTACAGATGCCTCTTCAAACTGATACATATCATAGATCCCACAAACGAGCGTCACTTTAATGACCTTTGTTTTATATAGAGTGAAATACATAACAAAACATCTGTTGCCGTACTATGTTAACGCTCTCACACTATATACTAATATGCCTCTAGTTTATGGTAAGACCGTGTTTGCATACAAACCTTCGAATAACCTCGGCCAGCTTATTCTGGCTTATATATCTCGAATCTAAACATCACCGGTAGCCATCTAATCCCCATATTCACAAATCCTCAGACCCCAACAATGTGGAAAGTGTTTCATCAACATATGTCCGTACACGCATTGCAATTGCAAGCTGACTATAAGCAAACTAGTGCCTCTTGATTAGGAAGACGACAAAGCAGGAAGCAGTAGCCAAGCACAGGGATAATGCTTTCAGTATCCCGCTCCAAAGTACTATCTTACCCGAGAGAGTAATCACTTAGCTAAATAGCATACATAATTAATTAACACAGTATACCATCAAAACGTGTCAAGGTGTACGACCAAAGGTACAGTAAACGTCAACTTAGATAGACCATGCACGGCAAGTTCTCTTTAAATATTATTATATCTGAGATCGAGAAGCACATGTTTTGAACGTAAACTGCGGTTATGTTTAATACACCGGACAGATTAGTTATCGAGACTTCAAACCGTTCCTTTTGCAACCTGCAGGTTGGATCACATTAACTGCTTTTGTTTGAGAATGCAAAAAATAGTAAATATAAAACCGTGTCCGATCTTTCTAAAGTTCCTAGATGAAGCGGTTGATGCGACACTTTTATGATGCTAATTACTAGTTACTGCAACAGCTGAATCCAAAGATATTATGAGTAGTCACGACAAACAACGCTAGAGGGGTGACTTAATCTAAAGCAAAGGACTTCAGCTAAGGTAAACATGGACTGAACTGACAACGTGGTAGATCACAAAACATTTTGAAAACGCCTCCTCGAGAGATATCCGGCTTATTAAAAGTCATAAAACTTCATATTGTACAATGAATATCAGTGCATTTGCTAACCAGCCAAACAATACTATAAAATATCAGCATATAATTCTTACCAAATAACGACAGAAATCGACTTAATCTACTCTATCCCACCTAGAATTAATGCAATTATAAAGGATGCTATGTGCCCCATGCTGAGGCTGATGTTGCATTATTGATGCTTCTTCACCGCAGTTGGGTTAAACCAACTTACACTTAAACTAGGTCTTTTTAACCTGGATACATTTCATTCCACTTTATCTGGTTTGTTCTGCCCACCTGAATATTCTTCCATTAACTAGCCACGTTGCTTACACAAATTGCGCTTATCTTCGGTAACTTTGTTGCGTTTGTAGAATTTTTAAGTGACTTGTGGACATTTCTTACTTATAGCGGATTCGTTGTTAACCAACTTACTTCATATGATAATTTAGCGAAGAGTTATGCCACCGTATTTTATGCATTATTGCATTTGTTTTATTTTATCTTGTCGTTTAAGGTGAATGGCTATTGCTTGATATCCCCGGTGTGGCTGCGCTTGATGTGCATGTTGACAAGGTGCCTACCTGTCTATTACCCACTACCTCGTTCATACTGGCTCCAGGAGACAGTTGGTGCTTGCTGGAGGGGACGGGGTGCACAGTCGTTGTGGCCGTGCTAGGCTCAAAGAGCGGTTCCATGCATTTAGTGTGGAGCGGACTACGGTCCAGCCACCGACTTGTGTGTACTGGATTCCCAAATACAGCGTGCTTGTGTTTGCCTGTGAGGAAGTGTGGGCCGGCTCTGTTGATGAAACGGGGCTCCCATCCACATGTTTCCGGTCTTATTCCTTCGGATTTACACTGGATACGGGGTGTGTGGTTGGAGCTGTGGGTGGTACAGCTCAAGACACCCACGGTCCCTCTGTAGGCGCAGACGTCCTGTGGCTGGCCACAGTGACAGTCAAATCCGAAAGCGGATGCCGCCAAACATGTGTACCGCACCAATATCCCTCCAGTGCAGAACCGCAGAGAAAACTTTGTCATCAAGGCCATTGGAAAAGAAAGGAAATAGCATTCAGTAAACGCCATCATAAACTTTATTAGTCGCATACCTAATTCAACCATAAAACAGCAGCAATATATTAACATAGTACACAGTAATGCAAAACTTTCAAGTGCACCCTAATAGTACACACAATAGTGCACACATGTGAAAGCAAATCACTTAAATCGAAGTAAACGTTTTCATAACTAACCGGCGACACTGAACCTGACTGCAGTATCTGTGTTACAGAATCGACTGCATAGTCACCCATTCTACGGCTCTTTCTGATGAAAGCTTGAAAACACACTAACATAAATGGCATCGATTCCTGGGACAGAAATACGGAAATTTATATGGCATGTCTACACAACACACTAGCCCCTCATCCACGCCGCTAGGAACTAATATATGCCCCCACCATTTTATCCCACGGCATAAATTAGTCCAATTCGATATAAATTTTATTTACCCTAGTTGCTGCATTTTAGCATTTTACAATATCCTCTTGGAATGTTCTAATACAACATCACAAATGATGAATTATTACACAGTAAAAGGCATCAGGAGCACATATATTACGCAAATACACCGTCCCGAAACTGCAACCTTTTGACGGTACATTGCGGACGCAGAATTTATTTATATATGAAAGGAGATTTTCCAAGTCACAAGTGCCTTCTGCCAGTTTTGCCTTGTACGCTCAGTTTCGCAATGCCAACCTTCCAACAAGTCGGCGGAGGATGGCGTCAGCTATTTTGAAACCAACATAATCAAAGAAATCGTCAGGCTATATTTAGTAAAACTGATAAAAATGCGGCAAATAAAATAAGAACAATACTGTAGTAAAATGCAACTGCCTATATTACGAGGTGCTGCCGCCCTAATACTCTATGTAATGACGCCATAAATAAAATCGGGATATCTAGCGATATGCCAGAACAAGTAGCGGATGATTCATTTGCTAGAATACGGACTTCTTTGGAGTTATTACAACCACAAGTGGTCTAAACCACGAATGCTTCATTACGGGAAATCACTCGTAAATGTGCTGGCATACAGCTTACTTGGCTCTCCCACCACATTGTTTGATACGTTCATTTGAATCCGCTGTCATAGTTGTTCGCTTCCTGTTACTCAAATTGCAACTTCTGACAATAAATGTTCTTGTACAAAGCTCACATTTTGTTTGCAACAACGAACTACTGTCCAACACAAACCGTATGTCGTAGGAATGCCGTAGAAACTTATTTTCCTTCGCGCTTGCAGGCCATGAAACCACCTCCATAATTATGCTGTTATGCTCCTAATCGTCATACTCAACTCGTTAGCTTAATCACTTTTGACAGCTTAATCATACCCTGAATTGGAAGCCATTTTTCTTAACAAGTGATGCAGCCCTAGTCACAAATGTATTTCTAACAGTTATTAATTATTATTATACCTTGTTATTATTATTATCCGTAATATCCCCTTATTAACCCGATCTACTAGCAACCACAGTATAAAAACACAGAAAAAGTGGTTTTCAATACACCTCTAGCAACAACACTAACTATAAGTGAAAAATCGTGGTCATAAAAATGACAAATAACAACTACTTCTTTGCTGCAAATATATGAAACACTACTATGGCCCGAAACGTCGGCGACAACAAGCAAAAGCAACTTTAGGAAATAAAGCCCTAGAAATCAACGAAGAAAACTAAGGTGTATAAAGCATCTTTAGAAAAGCGAATGCACTTCCGTGAAATGCTATATCATTGTCTAGATGATTATTCAACGACGGATGATAAAAACCTAATGGGTAGGGCAACCTATGGCTTTTATGCAACATCGATAATGACATGAGCATATCTTCTACTCCATTAAAAGTGATATATCTGCATTTCTTGTGTACATTCATGTATTCCGAGCGACGTCCAGAGTTTATATCCCACAAAAACACGACGGTAATCCCCGGCCGTTAACACCTTTCTAGATGAAAAACGTTTTTACAAATAGTAAACGTCTGCGCAATCTTAATATAGCACCAAAGCACAAAGAAGATCCAAAATATGCAAGCTAAATTATATTCATACTACTCAAACTGCGGCACCTTCTAATGCTCTGAAACAAACCGTTAACAATGCCATTGTTCAAATTCCAACCAGATGAGACGTGATCACTAGTTGCAGTTGGCACGATGGTTGTTCTCATCCTAATGGGTTTTTTAATTACCTTTGATAGCGTGCCACGCAATCAAATCTTCCGGTTCTTGAACTCTTGCGCAATCAGCATCCATGCCTAAGCTGGTTCTAATCCTACTTAAAAGAACGGAGACAAACACAGTGGAAACCGCTTTATTGCTCACCATTTGCATATTTCAAAATTGTGCAATATAGCTTGCTGGACAATTAGGCGATATTGCCATTTTTCCAAAAGGACAACAACTATTTACTTTTGGGACAGTATATCAATGGCATTGTAAAGTTCAAAGTAGGATAAAATACATATTGTAACTAAATCTTGCAAAATATATTTATCCAGAAAAGCATGAGCTATAGTTTAAAAATTAACACCTAAACATATTAGCTGGTTAGTTATAGAAACTGATGATGCTGTATATTATTTAGGAGAAAACAATTCCTTCTTAGTTGTATATTATTTTGCGCTGATGCTCCCGTTAGTTTTGCACTGCTTAAGTCTAATTTGGACAAGACGTTATTGTATAGTCCATGCAAAATTTCCGATATACAGATCATTCAACGTTTCTTTGTTCGTGTATGTGACAAGCGCCGATTGCTGCTACTTACGTAGGCATGCGGCACGTCATCATCTGAGTCGCTCTTCTGTCTGTTCTAATCGGTTCTAAGATTTTCCTAACGATTTTATTTTCAACAGTTGTCAGATTTGTGGAATATTTCACTTCCTTATCAACTGGGATGAATCCTTTTGCACTTATGACTGGGATTGCGCAAACGTATATCTCATCCTCAGCGATGACGGCGTCATCAGAAAATGCATCGGATGTCACTTGACTGAAGCCAGCATGCTGAAAGCAAGTTTTTGTTGTTGCACCGGTAACCTGTCTCCATATTATTCAAAATAAATGAATTGCATCGAGCACTGAAAGCTAATCGCTGAAATACACCGCCGATGATGAGCCAGATAACACGTTGTTTGGGTTATGATAAAGAATTCAGTCAACGGTTTTTTTACTGTAACGGGGTTTCAGATACATAATCACACATTGGTCCGTGGATTAAAGAATGCTGATAGTGTTTGCCTGCAAGACTTACATTTGGAAATTTTTCGGATCTTCCCCCTGGGGATGTGCTGTGCAATTATTCAAAGGCAATGCATATTTTCGGCCACTTTGTCCTAGCTCATTGTCCCATTCAAGGACACAATCGGTGAAAAGTTCATTCGTAATTCATGCATTTTTATTAGCTCTATAAGTTTGGGAAATTATGTTCACGTTCACTCCATTAAAACATCATGTTTTATACTTTTTCTATTCGACACCGGTTTTTTTATCCGTGCCTGACATATTCGCGTAACATAAGAGAGGGGTTCCGTCTATTGCATTTTTCCGTCCGCTGAGATTTCGGCAAGTAAAAACAAAAGCTCTTGAGAGTTGTTTAGTGAAAAACGCCAGTTCCGTGTGCACTATACACATTTTCATAATTAAATAAATTTAAAAGTTCAGGCAATCGATCTTTCAGCACATTTTCACAAACTGCTCTGCCCGCGGAACGCTTTTTGCGATGCGCACCTTATACACAGGTTGAGCTCTATTCCACCATTTTGCAACCATCCCGCCATGGTAGAAAAATATATTTTACGTCTTTCTCTAAATTCCTTTGCCTTTTTTTAGAAGCGGGCATGTAACTGTTTGGTTTTGCTTACAAACCAATATCATTCAGTTTGTGTATGTGGTTTCATCTTCCAAATGATTTCCACATCTCTTCCTGTCCTTAGAGCTTGCAGTGTTATATTATGAATTCTTCGGGTATTCATTTTCTCTGGAAACCCATCTGGCTAGAATACGAAGAGAAATATCTAAATCACGCGAGAACTTGGTCTGCAAGGTTCCTGGTAGATACTTTTTAGTCATGTCCAGAGCGTCCAACATTTCTGTGTAGGAACGCCCTTACTGTTACTAGCCATACTTGTGTGTAACCACTCGAGTGCTGACGAAAGTGAAGCGGAAAGGTTACCCGACGTTCAGTACTCAAAATTGCATACGGCCGAAGTTTTGCATACAGCTCTCTGTACAATTAGCTTGGTTATGTATTGAATGACCTTAGTTATCCTTTCTTATCTGTTAAAAACTCCGCATACAACTTTGTCTTTCTTGACTTGAGCAAGCTGGCTATCTGAGGGGTAATCGTAGTAAAAGATAGTCAGAACAAGGTCGTAAAATAGAAAACGCCGTGGGACGGCCCAGACAATAGGCAATTAGATGACAATTTAGCATAGTTATGAGAAAAGAAATTGCAGTTGGAAGAAATGGACAGTAAATCTAGGTGGGCTATAAATTGAGACAACAAAGCGGGTTCGACAGTTTTACAATTAGTCAGCACCTCTCTTCTACCAGTGAAATCAAGGTCTAGTCGTCCATAAAAGTGTTAAGGCCATTACTCTTATAATCTATGCAAATAAAGTATGAGCTTTCATAAAAACCTGTGGCAGCATGATACTTCCGAATAAAGTGCATAAGTTCTCTCATTTCTATTTTATGCGATCGAATTAAGCCACAGAAATAAGATTTGGCTGATGAAAGTTTCTGCTAAAAGATTGTAAGGTCTTCAGCATGAATGTGGTATACAGTATGGTGCGCCATTCATGTTTAAAATTTGCCAAATTCCTATGCAATACAGGACGTTGTTGTAATCCATTGTACCTCAAATTACATTTTACTGCATGCTGGATACCAAACGGCAAATACAAGGAAACTAAGATCGTATACAAGTAAATCCTTTGTTCGACTTAAATTAAGGCTAGATATGTTTGACTTATGGTGAATTACTGCAAAATATTCCTTAGTCAGCTGCATGGAACAGTTCGAATATCCATAGAAATTAACGAACGGTTATTCGACAAATGCTCATTTTATTATCCACTACCAGGGTCCATGATGATTGTTATCGGTGACTTCAAATAAACATTAGTTAGCAACCAGACTGAGAAAAAATACCTCTCACTCACTCAGTAATCTACTGGACATTTTGCTCGGCCGTGCAAATCAGGCACTTTATGCCCTCAAGTGCGTTTGTAAATGAAAAGCCAACCGAAACGCTGTGTTTTTCCCCAGTAAATATTACATATTCTCCTACACATTATCGCAAACCATAAATCTCTGATTGTCAGTGGAAGCTGAATGTGCAAGCTAAGGTCACTGAATCAACCTTCATTATCAACCATTCCAAAACAAACAACACATATTTCTCGCTAAGGTCAACCTAACATCTGAATTTAAGGAAATCTAAGCACCTCACCAGGTCTTTAATCTCCTTCAATGCATCATCCCTAATATTATTTGGCTAACGCAGCTAAGGCTATTAAGTCACATCGAGAGCATCATTATTGCTTTATCATCTGAGTACAATTGCCTCAATTGTATGGTCCCCGCTACTTGCACCGTCCTACTCTAGTCTATGATGAACTAGTGTCTATTACTCGCTGGATTTTAGTTAATTGCTCCAATTTTTGCTTTCCGTTTCATGAATCATTCCTCATCGTGGGGCCTCCATCTTCACCGTAACCCTTAACATTTAGCGCAAGGATCCGGTGATTTTGCCTTTCTGTACGACACTCATAATCACTTTGCTGCGCAAGTTGGAGCTTACATACATTCGTTTAGAATTAATACGCTTTGCCAGAACTCTAACCAAAAAGACAATAAAATGGTATATTAATGACGAACGAGTCCATTGCCATTCTGCGAAAGCCGCCTGAAATATGCAAACACGGGAAGCCAGTTCACACGCTTTATTTAGCTTGGCTTTGATTTAACTGTCCGCGCAATTCATCACGACTGGAATTTAGTAGCACTACAAGGTGTACACATATTATTTGGAGTATTCTTAATCTTCAGTGTCGGATTCAAGCCAGTCTTTGTAAGTGGCTGATGCGACTTAAATGTGCATTAATGCCGTTTTCAAGCAATAGGTTAATGTTTACACACGTTTAAATTGCTTTCTTGAAGCTTTCATGCTTAATAGAAACCGTGTATCTTTCTCGA
This sequence comes from Dicrocoelium dendriticum, assembly GCA_944474145.2. NCBI lineage: Eukaryota > Metazoa > Platyhelminthes > Trematoda > Plagiorchiida > Dicrocoeliidae > Dicrocoelium > Dicrocoelium dendriticum. Next base: position 43,041 of record CALYDF020001944.1, read on the forward strand.
AGTTCGTAGTATCTTGCGGCTCGCCTAGCATTTAGTCAGAATTGATCAATAACTCAAAGCTAACCACTACCCATTGTGAACTTGTTATTCGGTCCAAACCATCACAACAACAAGCGTACCCACGTGATTAACTCGTCCGCGATTAAAAGTGCTCACTGACTACTAAGTTTCTCTAACTGTTGTATGAATTCGACCAATGTAAAAAATGTACAGAATGTCAACTAGCACCCTAAGTCAGGTAGCGAGACTATTTGGAGCAGCAGAAATCAAGAGAATGAAAATTCAAAATGATGCGGGAAAAGATTATCTATGGGTCGGAATTATTTACTCGAACGTTTGAAGTACAGTTAAGTTCCTTTCACAGTTACAAAACGTTGCCCAAAAGTGTTCTAATCTGGGAACTTTAGAGCATAGGTTGGAGCCTATCTCGTCAGACAGCCTCCGGTGTTACGCTGCTAGTACGGCGATCGAATTTGTTAAGTGTCTAAATGTTCTAATCCAGAAGAACAAGTAAGCAGCAGAAGCTGAATGAAAAATGGAAAATTAGATTACATTTTTGGAAGCTAGCATCCTGTAGGAAAGCGCGGTAGCCCTTATGCACAATTTGCTTTTCCTATCCACAATCAGCCAAGTCCAAAATGCCGTAATCATTTTAAGATATAGAAGGAACTCAGATGAAAACAGGATGAGGATCCTTTTACTGGGCGAGCGCAACTTATGAAGAAGAACAGGCATAAAGGGAAACATGTGCTCCATTACGTTTCGGCGGTAACAACAACAAATACATATATATAAATAACAAGAATGGGAGAGCCACGTAAAAAACCATCTGCAAAATAGCACATTGAATTTGGTCGAGCTTAATGTTTCCGAAATATCCGTCACATATGCCGCAATCAACAAAATATTTAGCCGCAATGACTTACTAGCAGTCTTCTCTGTTACAAACACTGCTAACGAAAATATCAAGGATAAAACCGTAGACAAATTCACTTGGCAGACTTACGACCAAAGATAACTAAACCTTGTAAATAAGCGAAACAGGGGTTCTACCACAGCGTCATGACTGTAATGCGTTCTAACGTCCCCGAATCCACCGCCATCACATTGAGGCGTAAGCTGTCTGACGGACAAAACCAATGGAACGCATTGTGTATTAGCTATACGTCAGCGGTACACTTCAAACCTAGTACAATTTACTAGCCACCCGAAATCTGAACAGATTTAGGAGTCCGACTTATTACAGTGCTTTTGGAATCCGCCAAGAGGTAAAAGTGGTTTAGTTATCTGCAGGTTCACTCCTATCTTGATGTCCTTTGAAGCGCACAATGTTCGAGAAGAAACACCTCAGTCGGACACAGCTGACAGGTCTTTGACACATAATCTTTATCTATGACGAGCCAAAGGTTTCTTCCCATGATAGTCATGAAACTGTAAAGCACAAATTAGGAAACTTTCGACGACACACTCAGTCAGCTACATAGTGCTTTTTGCAATCCATTGCCCACGTTTCCCTCGAAAATGCTTCGGAATTCCTATTTATTGCTCAATGAAGCTTAAAATCGCTAAGAATTGCATTAAAATTGAGCTATCCGTACTTTTGACAATAAAATTACTAACAGCTTTTTACAAAGCTTTTGTCGATACCATCCAAATCACTAGCTGCGACATTTAAAGCGGTGCTTCTTAAGTGCATAAGGCCATTTTTCGGTATTCAGCTATGTATGCCAGTGGACTGGTAGCAATCGACAGTAAAGTATTGTGGTATAATTGATTAAAACCCAAACCTTGTCAGCCCTGCATGCTCAGCATGTTGCAAGCAATTCCGATATTTCTCTTTATAGGCGAAAATTCTCGATATAACGATAAACTAAACATTAGTAATATGTTGCTGGCTGTGTAAGTCCCTTTAGTGGGCAGTATAGTTTACCCCCGCTTCTGTACGTCATCCGGCTTTGTTGGTGCAAACCGAATTATAGCCTGTTTTCGTAGAGGATCTAGCGGATGCCGAATTTCGAAACGCGATCGGTAGATATACTGCTTTTCACACAGATTTTCCGGTCTATCTGGCACTTGTATCATTTAAGCATATTAGTTATGTGGTTGTACTGAACAACTATCCAAATATGTTTTGAGCGAGGTGTCCAAACTATCCAACTGTGCTGTACTGTACTAATTCGATAACAGCACGAAGTAAAAAACATCAACGGCTCTACATCTACTGCTCTTGAGGGTAACAACGAATCGCTGGTGGCGATAATGTTGCTGGTTCCATTACTCATTCGCCTCCCAAACATTCACTGGGATTTTGCATTGAGGAAAACAAACGAATGTGCGCGTAGGTAGGTGCATTACAGGTCACACTGCTTTAGGTGCGATAGCGCAGTCAATAATAAGAAAAGCCGAAAAGATCATTGCACCTTTGATGTAAGCGTGTGCTCTATCCCATTCCACATTCAATGAAATTAGTTCATGTCAAATCTGTAAACAACTTAGATCTTGTATGTCCGAGTAGCGCAGTCACAAGGTTTTGCTTCCTATTTCCGGATTTGATTAGATCTTGGCATGAACTCCGTTTTGCAAAACTGCATTACGTAATCATATGATCAATGGGTAGAGAAAACGTGTGATGAAAAAATTTTCAACTTAGCGTTATTTGACAAAATATTCTACTGTTTTTATTTCTAAAGTGGTACAACAAACAGTTTTTAACTGTATTTAGTTACTCACACAAACTGGCACGTGTCTTCCAACTTTAAAAGGTAAAGCTCTGTAGCACTGCCATTAAAATCTTGAATACACCTGGAATTTGTTAACATGAACCACGAGATAGTTGAGCATTTTCTGTGAATTGGTAAATATATAAAATGCGGTGGCAGCGGAACAGCAGATAAAACTTCATGTATTCCTGAAATCAGAATCGTTTCCTGGAATCTGCAACTTCAGCGGCATTGTAAGGCAATTTCCTAAGATTGAAAAGCCATGTTAATGTGACAATTCTGACGGCCGTCATGGTCTACGGTAACGAACTTGGTCATTTCTGTCTGATAATTTCAGACTGGGAGTGGACTATGATGAATTATCTGCATTATACCAAACTACCATGTAATCACATGCAATTTGTGAAGCATTATTAATTTGGTCATCGTTGTCTGCGAAATATTGCTATTGCGGAACGACATCCGCTGATTCGCAACCACTATATGCCTAGCAATGACTCAGTGCCGTTAGGAGCTTTATTTCTTAAAATCAAATGCTGAAATGTCACATACTGAGCGGAGCTCGGTTGTACTTGCGGGGACGCTTATTACATGATTTCATATAAGGAAATATTTTTAATAGCTAGAATTTAGCTCGCTAACTACTATCATGGCTCCTTTCTGTCCGTTTGACATTCCAAGTTAATGCACACGCAATGAACTATGTGCTGAGTTCGTGACTTCAAACAGCCAGACTCGTATTGTTCTAGGGTATGCCAGATTGTCTGTCTGCTAATGGTTGATTAAGAACTAATGTCGGGAAAGCTGCAATGAACCTGTCTGCACGACGTCTCCATAAATTCTCAATATGGCAGGTTGTTTAATATGATGTGTAGTTGACGTGATGTAAATGACTTTTCGCCTCAGTAAATTTTAGCTTAGAGAATTTAGATGATGTGCTTTGCAGCCCACTTCCCGTTATTCTTCAATCTTTCTACCATGGTATTTTCGCTACCTTAACGCATTAGGTCATGTGTCTAGGTTGCTTCTACAAGCAGCCTGTTATTACAATCCGCGGGTTTATACTCACTTGGAAACCGAGGAGCAAAGGTAAGCAGAGTTTGTCCCTTTTGCTCGATCAATGTTGCAATCTTTTTTCTAGTCAACGCTGCCTGAACTAATTTAAATCCTCAGTGGAACAAGTGATGTAGATAAACCAAATAATCACCTACATTCGGTTGACTATCCTCATCATAAAGAAGGAAGAATGCAATCCTACGTATTAAAGGTCCTGGGATTTGTCCCTAGTAGAACATGAAAGCTGTTAATACCAGTTACATACCAATTCCAGTGCAATATTTCCTTTCGTAGCCGCTCAATTAGGAATTTTAAATCTGAACCCTCAATATTCATTCTGTTAACAAAATCATTAAAAGTACCCTAGACTATCGCTTCAGAAATAATAACTAACAATTGTTTTTCACTAGGTGCTCTTCAATTTCAACCCACTGTCGGTTAGGCTGGACGACCACTACACGCCAAAGTTAGCTTGTGATTACACCTATTGTTGCCGATTCCCCTGATCACCGTTACCCGTACATTGGTGCATAAATAGTTGAGTTTGTGTCAGGTTACACGGACTGCGCTAGGATCTACATAAGTAAGTCTCCTCCAATGCCCTTATAAACGTAACGGTAAAGATAGGAACGTCACCCCCGAAACTGACTAGGTAAAACCGTTTACATGGATGTGTATGCGCCGGATCATAAGCCGTGCGTCCCGCAAAAAGCATACTTCGGTTTGTCCGACAACTAATGTATAAATAATAGATTTTGTTCGCCTTAAACCTTGATATCTATTAATAAAATGATAATAGAAATCCGCTAAAATTTCGCAAATTCAATCTGCTTCTTAATTATGATAACGTTTGGAATTACGTAACAAACTGCATTTTCTGATCCTCCGAATGGCTACTGTGAACTTATGCGTTACATGTGGCTAATAGATAAATTAATCGTAGTTGGATACTAACCAGATGACAGAGTAATTTTTTACAAGGTGAATATTCACAACCAAACATCTACCGATACAACATATCGCAAAAAATAAAAAGGCAATTGCTGGAAAGGCAATTATTGAACAACCACTACGCTTCACGTGACAAGTACTTCCGTGCAGAAGTTGCAGTCAGTCCCCATCACTAACGATGAATTCCAACATCTTAACGAACTACAGCTTCTGAATAATCAGCAGGTCATTTTCGAACACATAAGGCTTGCCTTAGTTGTTGGGACTCAGCAAACGGTTTGTGTTTGCTTAGGCAGCTTGACTTCACGATTCACCGGATACCGACATACTTGTTCCCATTTCACTATGCTGACACCTGCTAAAGCTCACATCGATTATGTTACCTGTGCTAAAATAAGACATTAAACACACTTCAGCAGACTTGCAGAGAAAAAGGAGATGCTTTTCAATGCTTTTCCATGCAACTCATAAAACTCAGCAGTATTATACCCGAACAAGCTCGAGCACCAAAGGTGTAACCTACATTGATCCTTTTTGAGTGACAATTCAGCGTTGAACACTTTGCGAATTTTACCACGAATCCGACGTGCATATTAGTGCAAAAAAGAGTACAACGCTTATATTTATTAGACCAATATTTGTGGTTGCGAGTAAGACTATGGTGAGTACGCGATATCTAGCACAACGTAGCCTTGAGAATAGACTTAACGGCGCACCGACTGATGAGCACAATCATAAGACGTTACACATTCTAATGGAATCTGTGACAACGGAATCCAGTGAGTCAGTGAGATGAACTATGTATTTGATGTTCCACGGTCACTAAGTCAACTGCCATGATTCATTCAATTATCTGATGAGTTATTAGAAACCGGTTATCAAGCTGCTTGAATCCATCCTTATTAATCTAGAATGGATATAACTTGACGCAAAAACTATTTCATTTGGCTTTAAGTAAACAATTGCAGGGCAAAACTAACCAAGTATCGACTATTCTCTATTTATTGGCATTACATTTGTTTCAGCACATTTTTGGTTATCTGCATGTGTCTGAAAAGCAACCTAGCATGAAATGACATTGCAACCGCACACTGCGTTTTTACTTTGAATATTTGACATCAGACAGATTGGTAGAATAAACATATATGTTGCTATCGTGTTCCTACATTCAAAGAGATGCGCACTTATACACAGACGAATCAGCTAAATTTCCTACCCTTATTATCAGATGGAAGATGTTAAAAAGTCGTTAGCCTGCTACATATGTTGCATTTAATCTTTTGTAATAATATCAGAACTGTTTGCATTTGATATAATAGTCATCCGCCAAACGTGGGGTAAATCATTATAAAACAAACTAGAATCCACTATCTATTATTGACAAAATTTTGGCTAGTTAGCCCATGGAAAAATGCATACCTCTAGATTAAATAAACTCACACAATCTAAATTTATCAGTGTACTAAAGGAATTCAGTCAAATTAAAATTGCACTCACCAGGTCCACTTACACATACGTCCGTGTGTTTTATATGTGGATGTTGGAAGGCGGCCTCTGGTTTGGTATTTTCCTGTCACTGTGGCGAGCCATAGGACGCCTGCGCCTACAGAGGGACCATGGGTGGCTTGCGCTGCAACACCCACACATCCCATATCCAGTGTAAACCCGAATGAATAGGACCAGGAACATGTGGATGGGAGCCACACTTCATCAACGGAGAGGTTCTACACTCATTTAGAGGCAAATACAAGCACATTTTATTTGGGAATCAAGCGCACACAAGTCGGTGGCTGGACCGTAGTCCGCTCCACACTGAGTGCATGGAACCACTCATCATGACCATCAGCATGACCACAAGGACCGTGCATCCCGTCCACTCCAGAAAAGACCGACTGTCTCCTAAAGCCAAGATGGACGACGTAGTGGGTAATAGACAGGTAAAAACCTCGTTAACATGCACATCAAGCGCAGCCACCCCGGGGATGTCAAAAACAGCCAATCTCTTGAAACGACAAAACGAAATAAACTAAATCGGATAATGCATACAGATACGGTGGCATAACTCTTCAATGAATAGCGTATAAATAAATTGGTTATGAACAAATGCGCGATACGTACAAGAGATCATAAAATATATTTTATGGAAATGCCAAAAAAGCGAAAATGTTCTCTAAATTAACTACAATTAACTTCAGCGACTTGTGCAGGTTTGAAGAATATAGTACTGGTGGACATTAATATTAAAAAGCATTAGGACAAAATATCAAACCCACCACCTAAATAACGAGACTCAATGTTCAAGCACACCGTCACTAAATCGAATGCAGCGTACGTACAAACGCTGTGCCGGTTCTGCCTAACTTCTCTGTAGGACCCGTCGTTGCTTCAGTGTTGGCCCCGAGTGGCCTCGCTCATGGCTGAACAGGTCTGCCAGACTCAGCAGGCGCACGCGACCGCATGTGCTACAGCAACATACACCTGATGTCGATAGAGTACAACCCATCGGTGCTTGTCGCTTCCGCATTTGCCGATTCTTCTCTGCATGTATGAGGTCTTTCTCCCGCACTTCGGCAACGGCCTTCCTGATTAGATCGCGCCATGCACACCGACTAACCGCCTTCGATTCCCATGACTTGCATTCAAGATTTGAACATGAGAGGCTTACTTTGATCTTGTCTTGATAACGTAAATTTGGTTTCCCCGCATGCCTCTTCCCAAAACTCAGCTGACCATATAATAGTTGTTTCAGTGTCCGCGTCAGATCCATGCGGCCTACATGACCGATCCACCACAGATGTCCCAGCATAATATGCAGTGCACTGCATATATCACTTCGATGAAACACTTCAGTGTCCGCAACTCTGTCGCCCCAAGTGATGCGTAGAATCCGTCGCAAACACTGTTGATTGAACAGCTGGGTATATCGCACATCCACGTTTCAGTGCCGTATAGAAGGACGGACAGCACCATGGATTTGTACAATATCAGGTTCGTGTCAATGGTAAGCTGATGGTTGTTCCACACTCGGTACTTAGCTTCCTAAATGCTGCAGCTACCTTCGAGACGAGGAAAAACAGCTCAGCGGGAGGTGGTTTCCAATACCTCAGCACCAAGGGTGATACACAACTATAATGCTTGCACATCTGTTGAAGGCTGAAAGAGACAGACAGTTTTGCTTTTGTTGATGGTGAGCTGGAATCTGACCGCTCTCAAAGCCAGAGCACTAGTCGTTTTGCAATACATCTGCGCAGCTTGCCCACAACGCGCAGTGGACAGCAAACAGCAACATACAGATAGCAATCTCACTGACTAGGGTTCTCGCCCTGAAAAGGCGGATGTTCAGCAACCGACTATCAATATGGTACTCCCCACGAACACCGTAAGCACAAGCGGCATCAAAAGCACAATACATCATTGCATGAATGTAAATAGTAAACAGGCAGGTGCTAAGACATAGCCTTGCTTTAGACCAGAGACAACTGCAATGTCTTCCGAGATCTGTCCACACAGCTGGACCCTCGCCCGCATACCACTGTGCAGACATTCAATTAAACTTCCAAATTACGCGGGCAACCAAACTTAACTAACACGAACCACAATGACTCGCGATGCACCGTACCAAATGCCTTGGTGAAATCAACAGAAAGCGAGTACAATAGCTGGTGGCTTTCTCTGCACTTCTCCTGGAACTGACCAGCCGCAAACACCATAACTAAATTGCTGAGACCCGGACGAAATGCACACAAATACATTAACCTGTTGTCTACCAAGTTTTCTGAAATCATGACTTCCCGATCGGTCCCAAATATGTTCCAAGATATTGAAATGCACATTGCTCTTTCGCCACTTTCGGTATCACAACCTGACTGACGAGGCGTTTGAGCCAGATTCGGCCAGTTGCCTTGCCCACACTACTCAGCAAGTTGATGTCACGATAATTCGTGCAACATTGGTTGCTGCCTTTACCTTTGTACAGTGGTAGCAAAAGGGCATTCTTCAGCTCATCAGGTACCTCCTCTTAAATCCATACGAGTTGCACCAAGTGGTGAAGCGCAGTCACCAACGCGGGTCCGCCGTGTTTCAATACTTCAGGCGATAACAAGTTGACCCCGGCACACGTTCCGTTTCACGGCTGAGCATGTGCTATCTGCATCTCATCCAATGTCGACATGTCCGCCAGACTCGCCTTCACATTGTGTTGCTTCAGGCCGTTCAATGTAGGTCAGTCGATCTCCGAACGGTTGTTCAAGAGAGAGTCAAAGTGTTTTTGCCAGATCTGCATTATGTCTTTAGTATGTGTGCAGGTAGCGCCTGAAATAACATCAGTCAGCATTCTTAGCGGCTCTAATCTCACTCCATACACCGCGTTCAAGGATTCAAAGAATTTCTTGCGTTGGCGGTGTTCGGCGTTGCATTCCATCTATCTCGCCTTTTCCGTCCACCATGAATTTTAATGCGACGAAGCTCTCAGCTCAGTACCCGTCGTAGTTTTCTAAACTGACTATTCTTCCCCAAGTCACTGGGGTCTGTCACATGTGCAGCAAATGCTGCATTCCTCTCCAACACCAATGCGTCAATCGTCGCATTGTTGTCATCAAACAAATCAGACCCCTTACAGTTTGCGCGCCCGATGGTCTCCTCGGCAGCAGCTGTCACCTGGTCGCGAATGTGGTACCAAAGGTCGCCCACTGTGGCTATGCAGTCCACATCACAAAGGCATGCAGCCATCGCCTTCTCCAGCACAATATGTTTCGCCAAATTACCTAGGGTGAGAATGTTAAATTTACGCCGATTCATGGTAGGAGTGCAATATATATATTTATGAAAATATATGTACAGTTTGGTCCACACCAATTTGTGATCAGTGCCACACTTAGCTCCACACAGTACATGTGTCATGCGCACTTCACGCATATTACGCTAACGTACGATGACATAGTCGAGCAGGTGAGCGTGACCACTCCGTGGGTGCGTCCAAGTTGCTAAATCACTCGCACTCAGTGCAAACCGAGTGTTCGTGATCGTCAGGCCGTGAGTGGCACACAGTGAGAGCAGCCTGTCACCGTTCGCATTCGCTGAACCAGTACAATGCAGACCAATAACATATGTCCACACCGATGCATCACACACAAAGCGTGCGTTGAAATCACCCAAGAGAAATAATCGGTCGCTCCTCGGCACAGACAGTATCACGGAGGATAGCTCAGTGTAAAATTGATCACGCGTGTCATCAGGATAACACATGGTCGGACCGTACGTGCTTATAAAAGTAGCAAACTTACCTCTTCCGACTCGTAGGCGAACAGTCATCAGTGGAGTGCTGATGCCTGTTGGTACACCCACGAGTTGACCATGGAGGCGATCGGGTATTGCAAATCCAACCACATGTTCACGTGGTGCTGAGGAGGTGTAAACCACCCAGCAGAATAAGTAGCCAGCACCTGCTTCATACAACTTGCCTTGTTTAGCGAGCCGGGTTTCAATGAGCGCTGCAATATCGACGTGGAAGCTCGCCAGTTCTATCGCGACGAGTGCAGTGCGTCGCTCCGGGCGCTCGCTGGAGTTCCTGTCCAGTAGTGTGCGCACGTTCCAGCACCCGATGATGAGTGATTTGCGCGCAGGCATACGATTGCATTGGTGGACAATCGCATGCGAGGTGGTCGTTGTGCTTCGGAGGTTTATTTGAGGGACTCCACCGGGAGCCTTTGGCTCAATAGCTGACCCACAAGGCAGTGGGGAGCAGATCCAGCTCAGGAAGATGGTTGCAGAGACAGATTGGGATCTGCATGACGGCCGTCACACGCAGACTTGGAGGTGCTGGAAAGATTCGTATATGTTTTGCGACCGCAGTAGGATGCACCTGCGACCACGGTCATACGCAGGTGGGTTTTGGTGGGTTTGCACCAATTTACCAGGGGCTGCCTGGTTTTGGTAGAGGGGGCAGTAGCAAACTACTGAACACCCGGTGGAGCACTCCCACCTTAGGAGATAAGCGTGACGACCGTGCTCTACGCTAGTCCAGCTGTGAGCTGATAACCCGTAGACCTGTTGTTTCCCATGGCTCGTTTTTACGGGAAGATGGCCATCGACCACTTCCTAACCTTCGAAGAGGATGGACTAAGATACTGGCAGACCGCTCACACCTGAGAGGAAATCGGCTCATGTCCTCAGTCAAAGACTTCAACTAAACGTACACCCAAAAAGAAGGGGGTCTAGCACAGGGTCAATTCACTAAATCATGCAGCTTTGTGTCCTGGATTTTAGCAGGGAGAAGGGCGTAACCCAACTCCCAGCTGGCGGTCGCCACGAGGCATCCAGGACATGAGCCCATGTCACTACGATAGTAGCAGTGGGTAGACCATCTGACAGGATCTAGCCACCAGCAGCCTTAGTGCATCATAGGCTCTCGCGGCCACATATATACATACACACATAGATCCAGTATGCTAATGGACAATCAGCCACATTTTTGTGCAATTACCGGCCGTTCATGTTTGTATTATTATAATCACGCCTCTGCACTGCCAAGGATAAAACATTTTTATTTTTTTAATATTACACTTCAATATACACCCAAAATTCGTACTTGCAAATTGCATTTATGAATGCAAATATTTAACATTTGAAAAACAAGTTTGGGTCATTTGAAGTCGGTATCGCCAAGCAAATGGCACTCGGTAAATTACCTTTTGTAGCCTTCAACTAGGACACGAAGTCAATTTCACAGCGTTCTAGTGTTTGCAATGTCAACTTGAGCTCTTGTGAACCAAAAAATTAAAAGTTTTGCACGTTTGTTGGATGAATGCATTTTTTATCGTGACGGCCGTCGTCGCTTTTGACGGTGAATGTTTCGGTTTATTTCATAACGCAGCGGAAATGTTACGTTTCATCCAGGCCTAAAATGTGATCCGAATTCTGCATTGAAATCGAAATATTTCTGATGTTTCAGTTGCAGGTAGATTTTGCGGGAATGTTCAAACTTTACTTTGAGAACTTGCAAAAGCTAATATCCCGGGCTTAAGAAGGGAGTATTGAACAGCCACCTGTATTAATAATGGTTGCTTATACCGAAAAACCGACGGCTTATATAAAGTAAGTTTCAGCATTCGCAAACGTGGCATTCTGTTTCAATATATAATCTCTAGCCTAGAGGCAGCCGGTTAATATATTAGTTTAGTAAATGGTTTCATAAGTGTTTAAGTCAACTTTCGTGAACGAATTTATGTCAGTTTAGATGAATTTTTCACAAAAACTGTGATAACAAACAGATTCTATCATATAACTCCTCAAAATCTTATGGAGTATTTTTCGCAGGAGCCGAAAGTTTGAACCATAGAGTCTAGCTATAATAGATGTGAGAGTACAATTGGTGCCGGCATGAAAACAATCAGTAGCATCTCCAAGAAGCCAGTAGTTGCTTTTGTCAGTGTAGTTTATTCGCCAAGTTCTCGGATACGGGCCGCTTATTTTACTTTGTCTTAAACGAAACAAATTCAAGAGCCATCAACGTTGTTATATTCAGCTTATTGATTTATTTTGTTCTGAGACGACATTGCAACATTACTCTACCTATAAACCGACTCATTCCATTAAATTAAACGGACATAAGAACCTAGGGATAGGGAACTAGTTGTGTTATAGATTGTTTCTCAACATGTATACATATGCATTCCTCCTCTACTTCTTGCGGATCTCCAGTTTTAAATAAAATTTAGGTAAACAAGCACCGTAAAGTTTCGATATTGCAGGTTGAATAAAGGAATAAAAAGGAATCGGTAACTAGATGCATTTTGACACTTGAAGTTAGACCGCCCAAACTCCCTTAGCTTCATTGACGTTTCTTGACAGACAAATGAAGATCGGCGTAATAGGTTGTGTGACTCTCCACTTACACGAAAATTCCCTAAAGTTCTATATTTTAGTATTTAAGTAAAGATTTAGAGCGAGTGCTTTTCTTTCGTTAGTAAGAACGTTTTGTATCGTGCATCCAGAGTTTCCAGAATTGAGAAGGTTTGGAGCTCGTATAGTATCGGTGCTACCCTAAATGACTAGGTGGTAAAAATTTGTTTTAATCGGGAAATATTTTGACCCAACATTTTTCCTTCAAGCAAATGCAGCAATCCAGCAACGTTTAGTGACATGCATAAAAATAAATGCTTGACAAGTCCCGTAGGATATTTATATTGTTAACAACCTGATAAAAACAGCCAGTGAATGAACACGCGATATACATGAATCACCAATTAGTTTTCATTAGTAAATGTGTGAGTAGTCCTTCCTGGAGTTTAGGAAAAACACGAAACCGACAACTGTTTGTTCTGCATTAAAACAACCAGCTAATAGTCATGGGCTATATCACGTAGTGTAGATGCGACAAGCTCCCGTCAAGGCGTTTTGGGAATAAGCTTAATTTGGAGGCAATAGTTACATGCGCTGCGAGGGCGTTCCTGGTCTGCGACAATCAGCGGAAGACGATGCAACGACATTAAATTCCACTGTATTGCGTAGCCAAATTAATCTGTTAACCCTTCATTGTGTTTTGGCTGAGTTTCAAGGGATAGTGGCATTTGTGACTGAGGTTACTTAGGATGGTATACACAATTTTGTGTTTCCTCTTAGATGCCGATGGCGGTCTGAATTTATAGAGAATCTCGGCCAAACCATTGACAAACATTGCCGCTTTGCGTTGTGCAGCATCAAGCACAGTGCGATGGTGCTTTGCCAGGGTTGTCATAATTGGATGCCGTATTCTGCTTACGGCCTTTACCTACGTTCCAAGTATTTTCTGAAGGCTATGTCATAGAAACTCCTCAACGCTCTAGGATGGAGTTCAAAGGGCTGGTTTGCTATCTTTGATGGATTTTCACTCTGCCCCGAACTACTAACCTCAACTTGCGCGAGATGCCAACCTCGTACTCCTGAGAAGCAGGCTTTAGAATTTGCAGTGTTATAGATAAGTGTGTGCACTTTGATGTCGTATGCTGAGAAGTTGACACTTAGTGACGCTAAACTGAAACATCTCGGTGGACCAGGTGTACGCTTGTAGGGCTGTTTGATCCTCCACTGTAGTTATAGCAAGTCATTTTTCAAACTTTGGCGATATTAGGATTTTGATGGTAGCAAGATCGTCAAAACTTTTATAAGGAAGAGGAACATGGGTGACCCCCAAAACGAACCCTGATGTACATTGCATTGGACATTAACTGGTTCAGATATTTTACCGCGATCCCACACATTTAGGTGACACTAAACCAGAATGTTGCCTATCCAGATAAAAAAGCGAGCGCCGACTTCACAGCTGTGAAGCTTGCGCAGGTCCAGGTGGTCGTTGCCTTTGAGACATTCAGGTAGGCGACATCTACGCTTACAACAGCGTCCACAGATTCCGTCCCGCATGCACAAGCGATCAAAGGATTATAAGTACCGGACTGATTTTGGCGAAATCCGTGCTGCTCCGGAACGAGAATTCTGTTGCTCTCAATTTGCCCTATGAGCGTCTCTGCTAATATGTTTGATCATCGGAATTAGTGTTACCGGGCAATAATTCAGGGGAGCTGCGCTGCTGCAACTTTTGTAGTTTAGAGTAATGACCCCGTGCTTTCACATCTTGGTGACGTGCAATTCGTTAAGGTATCGCTGAAAGGGAATCGCAAACGGCATAGCTAAACTCATGGCAGCAGAATTCAACGCCTTTGGGGAATGCCTTCTGTACTAGGAGAGCCTTACTCGCATAAGGACGTTGACCACTTCCGTGCAAACGCGGTTATGAATGATGTGCTTAAAGCTTGACTGCAGTATGAACTGCGTAGACAACATGCAAGATGATTGTACACTTTGGTAGGTACTGCTAAACTGTTGTCTAAGAAGGTTGGTAGTCTCTATTGCCGTCGGTGCTAGCCCGCATGATGTGTGAAGAGAAAGACTTCCGCATTTGTTCCTGCGGGGTATGTTTACTTGTCTGTATAGCAGCTTGAGTTTGAAGGAAAACATCACCTGCAGCAAGCAACGGCAGCAAAATATCCCTTCCGTTAACTCAGCTGTCAAAACGTCCACTCGCACTTGAATATAGCATAAATAAACGTCCCCAAAATTCCTCTTGCACTGATTAATAAATAACAATTGTTGAAGACTTGCTCAAAATTAACGTTATGTGCACAAGCTGGAATCAATACAACAAAAAAGAAAATGCGGCCTATGTGAGGGTACGGCCAATTCATTTTCCCCAGGTTGTGCTGTTAATACACAAAGCCTGTTCTGTGGCACAACAGTCATGAATTACGGAACGGAGTTTATGTATAACAGATTGATTCATGTAATTTTTTGTTTATTAACTATATTTCAATTTCGTTTCTTAAAAAAGACTTAAAACATTGTCTGAGTACTTCTGTGATTTTCTCAGCACATTCGTTTTCATGTATTCTCTTAAGTTCTATTTTGCAGTATCACTTGTTGCTGACATCCATAAAATGGCCGGTTAAATGATGTATCTTATTTCCTATAATAATCCAAATTTTTCGAAGCAATACCACGTTTTGTGTTTTTTCACTATTTCCTAAAATATATATAAAGACGCGGAAAGTATTTAATGTAGTAGCTTATGTTTAATGCGTGACAGGAAAAATTTACGCTATGACTTTGTCATGAATATGCTAGTTTTCGATTCTGTAGATATTATCAAGACTACATTCATAGAGATGACGGTAAGAATATTTTGTGAAGAACTATAAGACGCGCACAACCATGTATTTATGTTTAAACTGATTCCATCCAAAAAGTACGTTTAATTGGGGACCAAATTGGTAGTGGACACATTGGGCGAGTTTTGGAGTTTCGATATGTGACTATGGCAACCGATATATGGATAGATAACCCCTGCATAACGATTACAAAATTTTTCACAATATTGGGGGTCTTGTTAGGACTACTCTGTGCACAGTATAAATCTTAGATATGTTGGTCTACCTGGTAAAACATAATGTGAATTAAAACCAAAACAATTCCTGCAAGCCGTAACTAAGCCATTTCCTTTTTAACGTATCGTCATCAAGACAGATTCTTTTAACGGGAGACTTCTGACTCCGTGGT
This sequence comes from Dicrocoelium dendriticum, assembly GCA_944474145.2. Lineage (NCBI taxonomy): Eukaryota > Metazoa > Platyhelminthes > Trematoda > Plagiorchiida > Dicrocoeliidae > Dicrocoelium > Dicrocoelium dendriticum. Next base: position 58,853 of record CALYDF020001944.1, read on the forward strand.
TTGGAATTTTTGAGAAAGCGCTCTTGCTGTTTTATTGATTGTAACTAACATTGAAGGATACTACTGCTTGCCTCTTGTGTGTCGTTCGTCAGTTGGCAAAGTCGGATTTACTGTATTTGACTTTTATTGAAACCTGTTTTTGTCAACACTGAAGAGAATACTTGATCAGTCCATCTCCGTGTGATCTAAAAGGGCTAAGAAGTGCCCACTTTATCAGAATCCGTCCTGTCGCTGATCTTCGGGTCAAAAATTATCTTTTGTAACTTACTTTTGGCGAAATTTCCTGCGAGTAATCTTGGTCTTTGTTCCGTTGTTGTGACTAAGTCCTTTTATCATTACCCGTCTTTTGACCACTGGACGCTATCCAGCTTCCCATCGCCTCTTGTGCGCTGTTTTCCATTCGTCAAAGTCGAAGTAACTTGATTCGATTCTTGGGATCCGCTTCCTGTGGTTGAACTGATCAGTGGACCTTTAGTTATCCGTGTATCCGTCTCTGCTCTATCGCAAAGGTCCTGTTGTTATATCCTTGGAGTCCACTTCGGCTTTGTGACTTGGTGAGTCCATTTCAATACACTCGTGTCACACTTGGTCTTTCCGACTGGTGCTCTCGTTGCTTGCATAGGTTGTCACCGTAATCCGATTCACATATTTGCTTCTTATCTATTACATTCAATACTTTCTCTGAACCCTCTCCGTCACGATGGTTGAAAGCGTTGCTTAAACTCGCTGTGTCCGCCTTCTGACGACGCTGTGATCTTGTGTGGTAAAGTGGGTTGTCTAGAAGCGGTTACAGATTCGTCCGGGGGCATGCAGTGCGATATCTGTAACCGTTGGTTCCATAAGGCCTGTACTGGCTTGGATCGTAGACAGTATGCTCTTCTGTCCAGTAGCGAGAGTATACTCTACCGTTGTAATGACTATTGCCTGCGCAGGACTGAGCGTTACGCGCCAGTAAAGAGCAGTCATGTTTCTCTGGAAAGTTTGCTGTCTCTGATTGCCTCGCTAGACAGGAAAGCTGAATGGATTGTGAATGACCTAGAACGCTCAGGTCTTCTCTGTCAGGAGACAGTAGAAGACACTGTCAAGTTGTCAGATCCTGCATCCGTATGTTCACTGTCGAATGTCAGTTTACCTGTTAGCAACGACCCTGTTAGTAACGAACCCTCAGATAGCGTGTTTGATTCGGCTGTTAGCGAAGGAGAGCAGCAGGCTTCTGCTCTTGTCAAAAGAAGGCGAAAGAGGGTTAAAAATGCGGGAAAACCCAAGGCAGACATGAGAGGTCCGTCAGGTGCCCATTTCCTCCCTCAAATTCTACTACTACGGAATCGTTACAGCTGAAAACATCTACGACATTAGAGTCTATAAAAACGGACACTAAACTGAAACCACCGACGTCCATGGAGCGTTCGGTAAATACTCCGCGTCGCGGAGACTCCTATGCCGACTGCAGTGTTATTTTCAGAAACGCCACTGAGTCACCTGCTGTTCTCCCAAAAGACCGTATGCAAGATGAACTTCAGTAGTTTAGAATATGCGTTACCAAACAGTTGCCTTCCGGTTTCCCCGCCGTGACTGTGCGCAAACTAACCAGACTCGGTAACTTGCTAGCTGACAAGTCTCGCCCTCGCTTGTTGCGAGTTGTTCTGTCCACTCCGGAGGAGCGCCAAGCACTTCTGCGTTTCACCTTTAAGCTCAAGGGCACTGGGGTCATTGTGCACCCAGACCTCCCTTTGGCGGATAGGCTGAAATTGCGGGAAGCTGTGAAGGATGTTACAGCCCGCCGTGAAGCAGGAGAAAAGGGTCTCCGCTTGGTGGGCTTTCGGGTGGTGAGCTGGCGGTCCACTTCCGCCCTACCAGAGCCGGTTCTGGTGGCGCACGAGCCCGGACTCACAATGTTAAATCCCTTCAGGTGATCTTAAGCAATGTGCGTAGCCTGCGAAACAAGCTGTGCAAAGTCGGCGCCCTTGTCGACGACTGCCGTCCAGATGTTCACGCATTCACTAAAACGTGGTTGTCCACTGACGTCACGGACAGTGAAGTGTGCTTTCCAGGCCACGCACTGCTGGGATGTGACCGCACCTCTGATCAGCGCGGAGGTGGCGTTGCTTTGTACGTTAACTCCGCACTTACTGTCTTTAAGACGCATTGTTTCAGATCACCAGATGGTGATGTTGAGGCACTCGCAGTTAACCTGTGTATTGCCACCGCACAACTTAAAGTTGTGCTGGTCTATAGAAGCCCCGACAGCGTTGCTAAGGTGCTTGTTGATTTCATCCGCGAGCATTCGGCAAATAGGTGTTTAGTGATGGGGGACTTTAATCTTCCCGACGTTGACTGGCAGAATTTTTCCTGCGACGCTGTTACAAGGTGTTTGGCTACCGAGCTTCTCGAGCTGGCCTTGCATGCTCCCCTGCACCAATCGGTCGATCGGCCTACTAGATTCATGATGGGTCAAAACCCGTCCCTCTTTGACTTGATCTTCGCTAAATCCATTGATTTTGTCACGGATATTGTATACAACCCACCTCTCGGTGCTAGCGACCACGCATGTCTCTCATTTAAGTGCGCCCTTAGTCGTCAGATTAATGATCATCCCGACCGAGTTACAAAGGTATGGCTCGCGTACTTTCAGACAATGAAAGCCAAGGCCGCAAAGTCGCCTTGTGTCATTTTGGAAAGTGACGACATTCAAACGGCCTGGGACAGATTTAAATCATACTTGAGTGAGCATTCTCTCCCCCTTATACCACTATCTGGCAGGAACAAAACTAGGGCAAAGCCAACCCGGTTTGATTCTCCTGTACGCAAACAACTTAAGAAACGTGCCAGATGTTGGCGTACTTACTTATCTGCTTCTTCATTATGCACCTTCAAGCGACATCGTGAGGTTCGAAATGCCTGCAGGCAGCATCCACGAGGTGCTTGTCTACAGCATGAAGTAGAGCTTGCTCGTAACACCTCATCAAACCCGAAACGTTTCTTCGATTGTGTCAAAATGCGAAGCAACATGAACTCGTGCATCCCAGTGTTGTTCGGCCCTCGCGATACTGCTTTCACGGATCACGAAAAGCTTGTTTGCTTGGAGTAGAGTATGCTTGGCTTTATGTTCGAGAGTCACAGCCGCCGCATCTCAGTCTCCAGACAAAAGTTCCTGAGGGCTCCCACTTGGAGGAGGTTTCTACAACGGTGGCAAAATGCTCCGGCTTCTGAGACAATTAAATCCCAATAAAGCTGCCGGTGGGGATGCTATTCATCCCGAATATTTGTACGAGTTGCCTGACGAATGTTGCCGCCCAATTACGCAACATTTTGTGAAGTCTCTACGAGGCTGCTCTCTACTCAAGGACTGGAAAGAGGCTATTGTTTGTCTCATTTTTAAGAAAGGTGATAAGTACCTCCCTGTTAACTATAGGCCGGTCAGTTTGACGAGCGTGCTGGTCAAGTTATTGGAAAACTTCGTGAGGGACGCTCTCGAAGGATATCTGAAAACGTTTGAGTTGCTGAATCCTTCTCAGCACGGCTTTCGTAAAAGCTATTCTTGCCTTACTAACTTGTTAACCGCTCGTGAACACTGGACCGAAGTCGTTGATTGCGGAAAGGTAGTGGACGTGCTGTTCATTGAGTTTTCCAAAGCTTTTGACACCGTTCCACATTCGCGCCTTTTGTACAAGCTGAATTCCTATGATATTTCTGGACCAGTCTTGAGATGGATTTCAGCTTTCCTAATCGTAATTGAAATGTGTGTGCGGGTGGGTTCAAGTCTGTTCTTCCGCCAATGTGTTCTCAGTGACGTTCTGCAAGGTTCGTTTCTTAGCCCCCTTCTCTTCACTTCATACGTTAATGACCTACCTGCTGAATCGGGTGTGCTATCCTTAATGTTTGCAGATGACTTGAAACTCTGGTTCACGATAGACGATCCCATTGGTCCACTGACCCTACAGGGGATTCTGGATAGACTTTAGGACCGGTCAATTTTGTGGCAGTTGCCCGTTAATTTAGCGAAATGTTCCGTTTTACGCGTTGGTCCGAATGACCCGCCGACGCTTTATTTGCTTGGCGGCAACGAGGTACCGCGAGTTCAACTCCAATCTGACGTCTGTGTCTTGCTGTCATCCGAATTTAAGTCCAGTGAAAACTGGACTACAGCTGCTCGCAAAGTTTCAACATGTTGTGGATGATCCGCAGGTCATTCGGGATCATGACCACCGAAATGTCCGTTAGACTATTTTCGGCTTTTGTAAGGCCGCACTTGGAATACTGCGTTCAAGCTTGTCTTCCATGCCTGGTTTGTGATAAGATGGCAGTTGGACGAGTCTTGCGGTCCGGGATGAATATGGTGCACGGCTTAAAGGAACTGACGTACCCGGAGAGGCTAGGTAAATTAAATATGTTTTCCATATATTACAGGCGGCTTCGGGGCGAATTGCTCCTCACATATCGTATATTGATGGGTCAGATTGGTTCAGATTTGACTGGACTATTTCGCCCAACTCGAGCGCCAACCCTTCGTGGCCACCAATTAAAGTTGCGGAAAATCCGATCTGACTGGGTTTGGGCAGCTTTTCGGTTATCGCGTAGGGTCATTGTTTATTTGAACGCGTTGCCTGCAGACGGCGTGATGGCATCGACGGTGGAAGAGTTTGAGCATCGACTTGACGCTCTCGGTCTGCAGCTTAAAGTCTTCCCCTTCATGTCTTAAACTTATCTTCGTCTACTACGGCCTACGCTTCTTTAACTCATTTTAACTTACATCTTAATATTGCTTACGAAATTCAATAAGCTTGTCTTTGCCTCTTTTTCCTTTCCTTTACTGACACTACTGTTTTCTTTTATTCTTCTCGTGGCCGGCACAGCGGAGACTGCGAGTGCAGGGCACGTAGGGATTGTTTGGTTGACCATGTGAATCGTGTGTGTTGATTTGGCTCTTCTTTGGCACATCAATGCACCGGTTTCCCTGTTGGATCAACGACCTCTTCAAAGGTGGAACATTCACCGGATTTTCCTGCTGTTCCGATTCCACTTGAACTTGAACTTCTAAAGAGGTTCCACTTAGTTATTCACCATGATGACGAGCACTGCTCCCTGCGAGTAGAGATATCCGTTGACATACCAAAGGTCCCTGTTTCGAGTTGCAGTACTGCAGTGTTGCAAGCGGGTATTTGTTCACACTTGTGTATGGAGTACCACAAACTGAATGGAGAAACAGTAATCCTCATGGACAATAACTCTACGAACGTGCATGCGTTTGGATTGACTAAGAATGACAACCAAATTTCTCTAGTTTTTGGAAAATCGCAACCAAGACGACTTTCGTTGGTTAGTTAACGTTTAATGGCAGACTTACATTTAGTCATAAGTGTGGGCATCAACAATAAATAGAGACAGATAGAGGAATAGGGAAGCAGATGTCATCAATGCGGTCCCCTGGTGGAATGGTTTGCAGCTAAGTGGTACAGTAAAACAGCGATGACTTATCGCTAGTGTGTACTGTAAATACCGTATACTATATGTGGAGTTGGGTTTACAGAGCTGGTTGTTGTCGCACGGCGTGTGAATGAGACGGGGTGTTAGATGCAGTCTGCGTGTCCTTGCTGCCTAAAACGACCGATCCGATCGTCTCATGTCGGAGGCATGTGCGGATTCCCGAGGGACCATGTGAATTGTATGTGTTGATTTGGCTCTCCTTTGGCACATCAATGCACCGGTTTCCCTGTTGGATCAACGACCTCTTCAAAGGTGGAACATTCACCGATTTTTCCTGCTGTTCCGATTCCAATTGAACTTGAACTTGAATTTGCTTCAGATTCAACAATTATCAGATTTGACATGTATGGCACTTCCAAATTTACATGCATAGCTAAATTGTAAATGTAAATCCTACTGAAGGTTTTCCGCTAGCTAAATAAGAAAATACGAAATTGTATGTTTAACTTGTTTCTGGTTACAGCAGGATGAATTATTTGGCAAAAAACCAAAAATGTACTCCCATGTTATGCTAATTCGAAAGAACAAGATAACTGCTGCATCAGGGTGAGAAAAGAGATGCTTTGAGCATTTCATAATAAAATCATGGTATAGACTAAATTTCACTTATTTTTTATCACATTTTCTTAACAGTGCAATGGGCAAATCAATCGTTCCGGCTATATCTATTTTGGAACAAAACACAATGTGTGAAGAATTTCTAAACGTAAAAGTAAAGTAAAAAGATGTAGTATAGTAAAAGTTAAATAAACTAAAATGGGTAAATAATATGACTTCGCAATTACATTGGTAGCTTGACTGTTATCGAAAGAGTTTCATGGGCGTTCTACCAAGTTCATCTTAAATGGTTTTGAAATACTATCGTATGCAATTTGCAAGTAATTAAAACCCGATGCTAGGCATTTTATTACGAGATGGCATTTTATTCACTTTCAATTCAGCATGAAAACTCAATACATGTTATTTCGCTGCTAGAATCATTTATTGGCTTAACCGTATCTAATTATTCCCGATCTGCACTTAAAATGCACAGCATTAAGAAATGTCTTCGATCGTTTTCCGAAAATGGACTATATTTTTGTTTGTCAAAAGGATTTGGCTGAAGGTTTTGGGTATATTAAATCAATGCATAAATAAAGTCGTAAAGATGTTTGCTTTTAAATAAGTATGTTGTAGTTTCATATTTATTACAACTAGTTCAATGAATTTCACTGTTTCAGCATGTATTTTATTTACATATAAATGATCGCATTTTATAGGCGTGTTTTAGTGATTTTCTAATTGTTTTCAGCAGCAAATGAAATAATTGCTTAACTCACAAGCTACTATATATTGTACTACTTCTCAGTAGATTTTTCCCTTAAAATCAGTAAAAATGTCATCGGATTTTTAATCCTTCCATACCTCAGTTACTCTTCGTCGAAAAGTGGCAAGCATAACAAAATTCCAAACTTTCTAGTGAACAACGAATAATTTTTTATTATGGGACATAGAGATTGGATAATAAGTATGGTAGAATGACTAGAGTGAAGTGTATGAAACCAAAAGCTAATAAGCTTGGTAAAAGTAAGCAGTGCGTGTCTTATTGGACTCACTCAGCTATTCACATAAACAGTGATGTAGGTTTCCTCGCCGCTATGTAAGAAAAAGGTCTGGTGAGTGCATAGTTGGTTTTAGTTTTTTCGTCCTCAGTAAAATGAACTATGGGATAGTGTGTAGTCAAGGCGGTTTATGATAGGCGTTAAGGTTATGGGGAAATTACTTGATTTGAAATTAGTGCCATTTTCTGTATAGTCAAAGTATACTTTAGAGTATAGCTCCCTCAAACTTGCGGGCTTTCAGGATTGTACTGTAGCTGGGTTGCGAGAGTTAGTGCCAGGTTTAACATGTGTTCGCCAGTTTTATATAAACCATGATGAGGGTTAGTTGTTGACGACGAGATTCACCGCTATACAACTTCAGGGCCGGCAGCCTATGTTGGTGAGGAGCGTGAAAATAACATTTTAAAGATTTTGGCGCTTTACATTGTAGAGATAAAGCAACATCAATATCCTTGTTACGACAGTGACATCAGGCTTGAATCACGTAATACACGGGGAGCCCCATGTAAGCTTATATCAATTTGGAATTTTAGAAAACTCTAACCTCCCGCGAGCGCTCCTTCAGATTTGAAGTTGCTCACTGCTTTTTTCCAATGCCTTTTTAGCTTGTCTCGAGCAGCCTGGGCCGTCCTGCGCGATTAATCCGCAGTCGCTTTCCTGCTGATCCCCAAGTTGTTATTCATAGGTACGTTGAAGTTGCATGCTTAGAAGGTTGTATTTCGTCAAGTTAAAATATAGCCGGTTTTGGATACCCCCGTATAGGCTGTGTCGTGATAGTTCTCCAGTGCCATGTAAACGCCCACTACATTGACGTCATGCCAAATTTTGACAACGTCTGCAAACATTAAGCATTTAGATTGGAGTATGCGAGCACGACCGCTGAAGGCGTGGAACAAACGTGCACTCTTCTGATTGGGTCGGAAATAAAGCTGCTGACTCTCAACTTCAGCTGATGTTGAATGAAGAATTATGATTGACAACCCAGCACATGAACACGGATTCCATAACTTCAAAGCTTGCAAATGCCAAGGCGGCGTTCCAGGCATTTGCAAATATTAGATAAACCAAATAAAGTACGCCGACCCACCATGGTTAAATCTATTGATTTCAGATTTGTTTGCTCAGAAGAGCCTTTAAACTTTCGCAGATATTTTGTATGTATATGCCTATTCCAGGTTTCACCTAGCTGTTTCCGTTGCAGCGAAGAGAACCTTTCTATCCGTAGGTAGTCGGTCTCAACATTACAGCACAAATTGAAGCAGTTAAGCAGTCGCACCCCAATGACACACTTCCATTCTTAAAAGCGATAACGTTAGTTTAAGCCGTCGCTTGGAATATCGCGATATTTTCTGTCTTCCTATCTCACCGTTTGACGGATTCAAATTGGCAGATTTTGATTAGTAGCAAATGACTGTGCATACCTTCAGAATGCAATGATTCGAGCTTTTAAGAGCAGTTCCCTGCGTGTAGAAAACAACTGAATTTGTTTTGATGACAATAGTCAACTGTGCGCATAGTCCTTCTATGATCATTATATTTATTAGACATAATTAATTGATAAATGTCGTATCACTATTGTTGAGTTCACCAACGGCGATATGGAAGCAGCTCACAGTTTTAGTCAATAGTGCAGATAAAAGGATATGCAATGATATTTTATTCAAAGGGTGTCTCCTCATAAGCTATATCGACATTTCTAATGGTCGCAGAAAGACACCTGTTCAAATGCTTGGTTTAGACGCCTTTAAATAGCAGCTAATTTTCGATATTGAGTATATAGACAACAAAGCTATGAATTGCACCAGAGTTGATTTATATATCCGGCTTTTCAGGTCCATCTGTCCTTAGGGTCTCATAGCCACCGAGTTGGATAACCATGTTCTGCAAATCAGAATGGAGCCAACATTTTTGTTTCTATATCGCCTACACATCATAGGCGCATTTAGGTTAATGATATTACAGAGAAAACGCACCCTGCTGGAGGAAATCAACGAGTATTGTTCTCTGTTTACAGAACAGTGCCTAAGACTATCTTGCCAACCAGCGCGATATTTACCATTTTACCAAATCCGATCTTAAAAGTTCGTCTGATGGTGTTTCCAATATTTGACTGCATTCTGTACAGGGTGTACTTAGCACAGCGTTTCCAAAAGGTTCATACATTCAGTACAGCAGGATATCGCTGATAACCTTAGAAAAATCCAGATAAAAATGTCACGATCACATTAAAATTAACTGGATATATCAGCATTACACTGCGTAAGAAGGAGTATTTTAAGGCCAACATATCTACGGTCGAATTGATGGGTCAGCCCAAACGGATAGCACTGCGAGGAAAATGCGCGTACTGTATTTCGCGGGCTCCTTGCTATTCCCAATGTTACCACTAAAAGTGAGTACCCTTGTTTTCAAATTGAGGCGTGGTGCAATTCATAAACGCATCTTTGAAAGTACCGAGCTAATTTTTAGGCGATATTCGTGACCGTTGTCACTAATGTCTTTGATCCTATTTGCTTTGCATCCGGAAACCTGTGCGTGCGAAATAACAGGTAACCTATCATCACATTTTCTGTAGTTTAGGATACTTGGCTTAAAACTGGGAGCAGTGGGAGTTATAATAAAAGCTGAGAAGATAAAGATTAATGCTGTAAAGTACGGATGAAAGGTTGCCAAATTACGTTTACTGCCCATTGTTCAGTTAGCACCAGACTAACTGCTGCATTTAAACGGTGAACTGCTTGTACGGCCTTTTATGATTACTGATGAATTCCCTCGATAAATCCTGATGCGACAGGTGTTCGTCTTTTAGACAAATTAGGCGCAGCGTTTTCGTTGAATTATGCGAGCGCCACAAGCGTGCACACTGAGGCAGGCTTACCAAGTGCTTCAGGCTAAATATCTTAAGTCCAGGAATTTTCTAGTCCAGCCTCTCAGAAAGGATATCGCCGTAATGGACAGAAGACTAGTATTTGACGCATTTGACACAAGTTGTCCTCAGTTATTTAGTCAGTCAAAATTGTCGCTTTTGGTTCTTAACTAGCTTGTTATTATTCTTACTCTTGGCTTAGTTATATCCTTCAAAATTTCAGTTCGTTTTCCAGAGCTTTCTCTTTGTTGATCTTGAAGATAAAATAGTCCAAGTTAAAACGCGTCGATTATAGCTTTCCATAATCATTATCTTATACCAGCGCAGAGATACACTTAATATTACGTTTGTGGCACACTTGGTGTAGAAAAAGGTGGTTTGAATTCTGTTTTGATGGTCTGAATTCAGTTGCTTGTTATTCACTAGCGAAAGTGTTTTTATAACGTTTGCTGCAACCAGGACACAGCAACTCGGTTAGTATCGTCTCCTTCTTGTTCCTCGGACATCAGTTTTACCTCAGATTTACTGGGTCATGTTCTACGTCGGGTTTTGCTTTAAGCCGTTTAATAAATATTTTTCATTTCGCTTCAGCTCCCTAAAACCAATATGTATTAAACAAATAAATGCATAAACCTTTTATTTCTCGACGTTGTGAGGAAAAGTCTAACAGGATCAGAGTTATCCGAAATTTCAGATAAATTAATACGGCTATGAATGGAACCGTTTCCAGGAGACGTGTGTCCATGCAAGCTATTCCCTCGATGGGTTCTGCCCCACTTCCATGTTCCAACTAGCTATGTACTTCTGTATCAAGATAGCATGTAAGCCGTCAACCGCTTTTACAAAGTAATTTTATAAGGGCTGTTTTATGCATGCATTATAGTTGATGAAGTTTTAAGCAGTTTCGAAAAGCGGATCGTTCAAGGAATGTAATTTTTGTTGTTCACCAGTGAGAGGGTGAAAATATGCCTTGCATGGGTTTAATATTTTAGCTTGGGGTTGAAAACCGTCACCTCAATAAATGAGCCCAGTCGTAGCTAAAAAGTAAAAAAAGACGGATATAAATTATGAGGAATTAAAAGTCTTAATATTAATGACAGTCTCTTAATGCTAGGTCAATCACATATTCATGGGACGCGTTGCTGAATAACAACGATGGTAGAGAAATTTGGAAAGAAATCTCACCCAGAGGACAAGGTTTTGTAAGGAAGCAGTAAGCCGCAGTAAAATGCAGCAAAGATAATCCAAATGCAATTGATATTGTCCGTAGTTTCAGTTGTGTTATTTGCAAGAACGAACAATTGATGCCAGCAACATTAGAACATGATTAGTTCACCAACTTGAGACAATCAAGCACATGGAAAATTTCGGTTAATTAGTGCTCAGTAGATATATGAGAATGAAATAAGTGATGTAAGGATGAGTACATAAAATTAACGTACGAGAGCATTGGGTGATACTGGAAATAAAACCGCTGGTATTTCTTTCAAATCCAAGCAAATATGGTCTAGTGTCAATACAAGTTTGCTCAAGAAAGCTTGGATTTCGAGTTATTATTAGAAATTAATTTGTAGTTTACATTTGGTTTAAAACAAATGTCCTTTTTGCAGTCAATGATATGTCGCATCTCTCTATACCCGAAAGTATCATTTGTTTGTTTCTGCAACTTTAAGTAAACGATAGGTTGAAACCTATATGCCTAAAAATATGCCAAAAATGTACAACTCCAAGTAACTGGATGAATTTCGACTTGACTGCCCAGTAACATTAGCAATAACTACATGCACTGCGTTGCTAAATTTTATAAAGACAATTGTTATTCCGGATTAAGGCAACAACAATTGTTATGCATTAGGGTAAGCTCTACTGCTATCTGAAAAATGTGAAATTCCTTCTGAAGCAAAATATCTTGTGAGATATATGGTTTACAATTGCTCTTCAAAACTCCACTAACTGTTTCTGTTTGATGCAACACTCGCGCAGATAAAACAACTTATTTCGTTTCATATTTTCAATATTCGCCGTATTGTATTAGCACCGAATCTCATAGGCGCGACACAAATGCAAGAAATTATTTAGTTATAATTCCATGGGTATCAAATCAGGGCTGAATTATTGTTTGTGTTATAAGCAATATTAATGACAAATACGAACAGTTATAGCGCAAATCCGGTTCATGCGTACTACTTGAGCCTATTAATTATATGGCTTGCACTTCAGCGCATTGCCAGAAAAACGACATTGGTGTAACACAAGGGAGATTGGCACATGATTAACGCTTTGCTTAATTAGAAACGTAAAATGAGTAGCTATATACACTGAGCGAACCCTGTTAAGTTTAGGTGAGCAAAAAGACAATTGCAACCAGCTAAACTAAAGGCTAATTCCTAGTTTCAAATATTGTCGGAATCCCAAAATCCTAGCTGTAACAGTTGATCAAATCTCATAATTGCAAATTTTGTTTTGGGTCTTTAAAATGTCATTTATTCAAGTCCTTATCATTTTTAAAAATGTGTTCATGTCACAAGGAATTAAAACCCCTTCGCTGCTACATGCATCCGACAGGAACAATGCTCTGTTCATCGCCTTGTGTCCTGTGTGCACTCTGTGTACTGTTCCAGAGGCCATTTATCTAATATTTAGAATCAAATATTTTCCATATAGACGATGAAACACATTATAGTGACACTACAGATGGCGTTAACTTAGGCTGATGAGCATTAAGACATTATTTATTTGTCTTCTCATAGATGACAGAAAACACTCGCGTTGCTATCCACCACAATCTCGCTGATATTTACTATGACCACGAAAATTCAAGCGTAGTGGATGGTTTGCGGAGAATCTTATATGAGCTGTGCTACTCTGCTTACCTGTTGAGGACCAACATACTGTGAACGCGCTGTGAGTACATACAGCCGATACGACAGCAACATAACGACGAGAACTAAGATTATAATGTGAACCAGGAAGTATGTGTATCACGGCAAAAGTCATCCGTGGTACAGAGAAAAGCAAGATTCGGAAAACATTGACTTTTGTTTAAAAAAGTAGTGTACGTTTGGTGAGTATACATAACCACGTAACTCTTGCCATCTGCAATCGTTGTAAATTTATCCAACATGCGGATACAAAAGGAAAATAGCATAATTAACAATCACGTTAGCAGCAACTATAAACAAGAGGACTACTTTACACAAATCTTTCTAACTGAAAGAACACTGTCCTCGGTATTCCGAATACTAGTATCACGCTGTCCGTCAAGAGGGACCAAACGCTCTCAGGGAAGGGAATGTCTTCGGGGAAGTTATGTGTATGAGACAAGCTTGTCCACAGTGACTTTTAATAAGGCTTTAATTAATGTAAATTCACTGAAAACGGTGACCGTCTAGTTCTGGTTTGTATGTGATTATGCAGCAGATTCGCGGGTAAACCAAATTACTTTCCTTGACATAAAATGATAATTTGTCCTCTAATTGGTTACGCTAGCACAGTTGGTCTGTCAAGTAACTGAATTACTTTTCGATAGTATTTTACGTAACCCTTATTTATTTGACTTCATATCAACTGAAAATCGCTGATACATCGTTCATCAAGTTAATCCATGAAATTTAGTTAACAACATTCAAATTTTGTGCAATAATTAAACATTTCAAAGATAGTCTTACTTTTGGCGCAGAAGTTTTTTGTGAATGTAATTGTCAAATTCTTCAAGTTTCCAAATCCCTGATTATATAGATTATCCTCAACTGCTTGTCACACATAGACG